>VDFB02064027.1:0-47002 GCA_007258455.2 Sequoia sempervirens
GATTGTCTCAGTTGATGCATTTAGAGGAGAAAAGAGATGAGAAATTGGAGAATCTGGCGAGACACCAAGGAGTGGTGAAAAGATGGTTTGATAAACAAGCAAGGATCAAGTCTTTCCGGATTTCTAACTTGGTCTTATACTGGGACAAGGCCCACAAGAAGAAAGGAGATCACGACAAGTTCGATAAATTGTGGCTGGGCCCATATCAAATTTCTGAAATCCTCAGAGATAATGCATTTAGGCTACATACACTAACAGGAGAGGATGTCCCGTTGCCCGTCAACGGGCAGTTCCTCAAGCATTATTTCCAATCCTAGGTTCTCTCTGAGAGCCTATTTTGTAACATACTTAGGTTAGGTTTGCTTTCCCGTTTGCTTTAGTTTTGGTTTTGAGTTGGTTTTGGTTCTTCCATGAGTAATCCACTCCAAGTGGTTTTGGTTTTGGAATGGGCAAGTTTTTGGGTTTCCATGAAGGGGTGATGATGGTTTTATTTTCACAGCATTGTTTCTTTCCACTGGACTTTGTGCAAATTTTGAAAAGCCAAGGTTGTTTTCCTCTTGTCATCATCCAGTTTGGAATCAAACTCGTCTCGGGAGGTTAATCCGTTATTGTGTCTTAACACATGAGTCTAAAGATCTCAAATGCCCTACCTATCTCCACTCTGAGTCATTTTGGTCTCTTGGGAAAAGTCCTGGCAGGTGAAAATCTTACATCTTGCTTCAGCGCCACTACAATTCTCAAACCCATTAGAGGCTTCATTGCTTGCCAGCCAATCGAGGAATTGACGGAGAATCAAAAGAAAAGGAAAATGTGCTTAAAAGAAATATCTGAAAAACAAGAAAGAAAGAAAATGAAAAATGAAAGAAATATTATGAAATATTGGTTTTGGGAACATACGAGTAACTCCACCAGGGCTATGGACGCCCGGTCGGCAGTGGAGCAATATTCGTGAGAATTATAGCGACAACCTCGTCGGGGCTATGGACGCCTGACTAGCAGCGAGGCAATGTCCCGAATGCTTTTGAAGTTAAGATATTTATATAACTTGCTGCGACCGATTCCGGAGGTCAAGATGGTTTAGAAATGGAACAAATGCACACACTCACAGGGTCTTGGATGGAAGTGTTCTAATCCAATATCGGATTCTTCTCCCCTTTTGAGTAAGTGTCCTTTTCTGTATGATGGTTTGAGGAAGATTAATCAAGGTTCAATTCTTAAAGTGTTTTTTCAACACTTTCCCGTGGAGTCGCTAGATATTGTGACCTTTTCACACATCACCCCATTCAAAATGGGGACCCCCTAATTTTTGCTCCATTTTGGTCTTTTGGCTTCGTTTTTGTCTCTCTCTCTCTCTCTTTCTGTTTCTTTCTGTTGTCTACCTTTCTGAGGATGTGTCCGTCATCGAGCTTAAACGTGAAATTTTAGCCAAGTCTAAAAATTAGGGTTTGTATTTCTCTGGTCAATCTAGAGTCAAATGAAGTGAATAAATTGAAATCTGGGACTAATGTTGATGTCAGTGTGCTTCTTGCAAGTTTCCACTGAAGTTTCATCAGATTCTGGCAACTTACTATTTTTAGTAAGTGTGCAATTCAGAGCGTTCCCTCAGCTTTTTTTGAAATTTCAACAGTCACACTGCATTCAAAACATGTCAAACTGCTCGTCTACAAATTTTGAGCTGAAACGGACAACTTATTATTTTTAGCAGTTCGGCTTCCAGAGCAAATTTTAGCGTTTATATGCAGAGTTCTTCAATGCATGTCTACATTTTCTTTCTGGGTTTTCTGAGACCTTCACGACGATATAACATGCAAAATGAGATAATGACTTTCAGAGTTCAGCCTTCAAAGGCTATTTTTAGGGTTTGCATGACAGGGTTTTCTTTGCATGTCTGATGGTTCTTTGTGGGTTTTTCGAGAGCTTCGCAATGATGTGACATGCAAAGCAAGGTGATCAGTTTTCAATGACTTACTATTTTTAGCAGTTCCATTTCGGCAGCTGCCCAGCACATCAGAACCACAAACAGGGCGAAGTGCAACAAAAATGAGGTCAAACGAAGGTCATTTGATATACATGCAAGTCAAATTAGGGTTTCCAGCTTCGGGACCCAAAATGAGGGGTAAAAAGTCAAAATTTTCGAAAACCAGTGAATCCCACTGCGATCAGCATCTTTCAAGCTACCCACCGGTAAAATTTGAGGGTAATCGGAGCACTTACTATTTATAGTAAGGCGTTCTAGAAACTGGCTAAAAATAGTAAATCAGCAGCAGGCGCCAGGGCCAACGGGCAGGTCACCCAATGAGGAGCACGCCATTCGAATTTCAAGTAAAACGAAGTTGTGGAGATCTCAGAAACAAGCAGTTACTATAAATAGTAAACCACCTTTAGAAATGTGCTACTTTTAGTAGGTCAGCTCAGGATGGCAGTGTGAACGGATTAACAAGGTCATGAGGGTCCTGTGTTCAAAATTCCAAATTGATCCGAGCTTTAGAAGTGTGAAAATTGAAGGCCTTACTATAAATAGTAAGGTATGGAGAAGCTAGCAGAAGGAAAGAAAAACGCCTAAGTCTAAACAATATCCACCCCCTGCCTCCAAATGCGCCCTCAAGGAGAAATGAAGTTTGATGGAAATAAATTGTTTGAGTTTGAGGTTTCATCCTGCAGGACCTTGAATATGCGCCCATCCTCAGCTGGAAGTCAAGAAAATCCTAAGGCATGAGTCTCGTCCTCCTGCCACCTTGAAATGCGCCCTCCTCACAAGCAAGATGATTGAAAATTTTTCTAAGTAGTGAAGATATCCTGCAGGTACCTCCATATGCGCCCAAAGAAGGATGAAGATGCTAGAAAATATTCTAAGTTAAAGTTTCATCCACCTCCCTAGGCCAAATGAGCACCTCAAAATAGTTTCTAAGTGTTGAAACAAATCCTCCTGCCACCCCTAAATGCGCCCATATCAAGCAAAGTCAAAGAGTCAAAGGTGTTTCATCCTCCACTACAAGCAAAATGCGCCCATCCTTTCACCATAGCAAATGCGCCCAAGTTTAGAAAGAAATTCAAAGGAGAAGGCATTGAAAGTTTCATCCCTCTCACCCCCTCAAATGCGCCCAAATCTTGGCATGTGAAGACAAAATATGTACAAGAAAAGGTCAACAAGTCAAAGGCGTTGAAGGCTTTATCCACTTCACCATGCTAAATGCGCCCAACTTAGCCTAGAAGAAGACAATTTTAAAATCCTCTTGCACATGTAGAATGCGCCCATGCTTCAAAGGGAAGTCAAAGAGGTCAAAAAGGAAAAGCGTTGAGAAGTTAATCCTCCTACATGCATGGAACGCACCCATGATTAGCCATAAGGTGGAGAAATATTGCTAGGCGTGGAAATAGAAATCCTCTTCAAGTGTGAAAGGCGCCCAAGGGGAAATAAATATGCTAGGCGTTGAAATTCAAAATATCCTTCATGACATACAAGATGCACTCAAAGCATTTGAAAGAAAAAAATTTTGAGTTGATAAAAATTTCTTCACAAGCAAAATGATTGAAGATGAAAGAAAAAATTTCTAAGGAAAAATTCAAAATGTGCCTATGCTAAATGATTTTTTATTTTTTTTCTAAGGCACAAAATTCCACCTCTCTAGAGGAAAATTACGCCTAGACGTGAAGTGATGAAATTTTTCAGAGGCATGAATAAATTGCTAATGGATGAAGTCAGAGGATGCCAGCTTCACAGGGTTGATTAAAAATTTCAAGTCAGAGCAAGAAAATACTCACAAGGATAAAGAAATGGATTAAATTTGATGTGGAAGTATTTTTCTAAGGTTAAAAATTCAAAAATTAAATGAACCCCTTCGTTGTATACCCATGAATTCGATGCATTCTGAAGAAAATTTTCTTCTGGGTATTGACGATCTTCGACAAGGAATGGATTTTAGTGTCTTCTGCACTTCGCCAAGGCTTTCGAGATGGAGAATTTGATCGGCACTTGAATAATGGAATTTTCCTAAGGGAAATTTAAATTTTTCTAAGGCAAAGTGAATAAAATGTGTTTTTAAGGTAAAATGCTTCAGATGATGAAATTGAAATGAATTGCCTAGATGAATTTGATCAAGTTCTTTGTGAGATGAATCTTCCAGACTCAGAGGTGAATAAAAATTTAAATGACAGAGCTTCAGCTAGTGAATTAAAATTCTTAAAGAGTGAATTTGAAGTGAATATTTTCAAAGTGAATAAAAATGCTAAGTACACCAGTCAAGATAAATCTTTAAAGTTCTAGAAGGTCAAGATTACAGGCGTCAGAGGACAAGTGTTGAAATTGCCAGAGGAGGGAAATTTGAATTTCTGCTGTGAGGTAGTGGAGACTTAATGAACTGGCTAAAATTGGCCTCCTTCTAGAATTCGATTTGGCTATAAGTGTTGAGAGTTTATTCATTTCTTTTCACCAGCTGAAGAAATTCGAATTTGCTCTGAGATTGAAGTTGTAGTGCAAGTGAGAAATTCGATTTTAGTGTTGAAGAGGAATTGCTGAAACTGAAATTTGAAGAGTCCAAGTGCTAAAGAAGTTCGATTCTGGCTTGCAGAGGAAAGTTTGTGGCTGAGTATTGAAGAAGTACGACTTGAAGTATAAGAAATTCACTGAAGTGCGAATTTAAAAGAGTCTAATTGCTTAAGTGAAGTTGGGCGATTTTCTCAAATGTTTAAGTTGTTGCAGCCAACTTAGAAAATTTGCTAAGAGTTGAAGTTGTTGAAGCTTGCATAAACTTTCTAAGTGATTCAAAGTTCGAAATTGTGAAGGAGAAGTTGAGGTTCGTAGATGAATAGAATGTTGCAACTTCTCAAATTTTAAAAAGTCGACTGGCAGCCCCCTTATTTTTCTAAGTTAATTGCTGATGGCTGTTTATTGTTTTGCAGGGATGGCTGAAGTAAGAGTGACTAGCAGAGATAGCAATGGTGCATCCAGGCAGGCTGTTATCAAGAAGTTGAGCAAGCCTTTCCTGCCGGAGTCAAAGTTCACTTCGAAGTTGAGCAAGCTGGCTGATACAAATTTGGGTTCTTTCAACTTGGAGACTTTCAAAAATCGGATAATGGGAGTTGGCAGTCACCGTCCTTCAATGACTTCGCACAATATTATTCGTAGTGGATTGTATGCGGCTGCTGGCTTTCCACCAGCTATTCAGTGCTCGGAGTTAATGATGGAGTGTGCTAATTACTATAAGGCTGAGCACAAATCAATCGTCTCACCAGATGGCCAAGTATTCGCCAACCTCACTCCTGCAGCTATCGGCGAGGCATTCGGAATTCCAGCGCACGAGAGGATGATTTACAAAACAAGAGAGCGAGCTGAACGAATGTATGCCTCTACATTTGAGAGATGTGCAGAGGTGATTAATACTCGCTGGATGAACAAGCCCAAGCCCTCTCATACAAAGTTTCTGAGGAAGATTATATCAGATGATTTGTAGCAGGAGTATTGTGACCTGATCATGATGCTGAGTAGAGTTGGAGGCTGCCCTCAAGCATTTATTTTTGAGCCATGGATGTTCTATTACATCAACCTCGTGCTAGAAGGAAAGGAGCACATCAACTGGGCTGTGATGATTAGCGACAATTTACATGAGCAACTCCTGAGTCTGAGAAGGACAATAACATTCTACATGGGCTCCTACATTATTTACTTGTTGGCTCGCATGACGAAGTATAGAGGAATATCTTACAAGGAGCCAATTGGTTGCGGTTCTCACCAGTTCAAAATCCATGACGCTTGTCCACAGTTGCACCTGACAAGCACTACTCATTACAAGCGTGTCAATGATGCCTTTACCATGCATATAACGAGATCACTTCAGGAGCGGACTCATCACAGGATCTCAAGGGAAGCTCATGAATTAATAGAAAGGTATGGGTGCTGGTTTATTCAGTTTCTGAAGTTTTCTTACATCAGGCTGCATGGTTTTTCTTCATATCCATATAGGCTGCCTAAGTACCCAACCAATAGAATTTTGATGTTAGAGATATCTAGGCAACTGGTTGCCTACGATAAGATTCAGAAGAAAAAGAAGAAGGGAGGAATTGACTTCCCAATTGTCAAGGGTAATTCAGACGAAGTGTGTCCTTCACTTCAGGCAGCTAGAGAAGCTGAAAATGAGCTTCAGTTCTTTCATTTTTCCTATCACACCAGCAGACAGCATTATGATCCACATAGCAATATCAGATGGATACTGTCAGAAGAGTTCAAGCATAAGGAAAACATTGAGGATTATTGGGTTGGTACATCAGACGAGGCCGAAGTCAAGAAGAGAATGTTCTCGAGGTTGCCATTAAGTACGATCAGGGAGTGTGAAGTCATTCTGGTACCAGACCAGGTGGATGAGGACATAAGCGTTCTCCATCTAGATTATGAGGCAGTGAGAGACACACCACTTCCACCACCAGATTGGTCGGAGCCAGAGATAGCTGATTTGGACACACTTTGTATTCCAGTCATGACTTTCACCAGAGCATGGGTTGAAAGGCATGTGAGCAGATTGAAGAGTAGGTCAATTCCTTTGACTTACAACTTGATGGGAGATCATAGGACACCCACTACTAGTAGGAAGAAACAAATTACTTGAGGTCCAGAATCTCGAAGGAAGGAGTCAGTTCGGCCGGAGCCTGTTCAACCGGAGCCTCCGAGAGTTGTGATTGAGTCACCCACGCCATTGGAGACACGCTCTCCAAGCATACAAGAGGTTTCTCTATTTGCTGATCAGAGAAACGCATTGAACCAGGAACAGGAGTTACATGAAAAAAATCAGCCGCCACGGAGAGAATCAGTTGGCCAGAGTGTTAATGCGCCTACTAGAGATGATCAGCTGGAGGAAGATGAGGAGACTGCTACTGATACTCGCTTTCAGCATGAGTTAGAGACGGCTTTAGAGGATGATGCAGTTTCAGGATATACTCAGCAACTAGAGGCCGATGAGCCTCGCCAAAATGATATTGAAGTTGAACAAGTAGAGGCAAGAGAGGAGCAGCCATTTGTTATTCAGCAGGTTGTACCTGATTGGCTTAGAGATAGAATGAGAAGGAGCCCCAGTGAAGAGATTGATCCGACTGTAGAGATGGAAGAGTTTTTGAATAGGATCAACGCGCCTCCACCAAAGAAGAGGACACGAAAATTTTCGAAGATTTCAACTGATGAGGGTGGTTCTCGCACCCTTCATGTTGCGGTGCCACGAGTTGATTGTGATCGGGATGAAGTAGTGCCAGAAAATTATGTGATCACAACTATGGAGTTAGGACGTCCCACAGGTGCATAGATTGTTGAGGAATGTGATAACTCCTATCAGGCGCTTAAGGATAGATTGTTCAAGACTGAAGGAAAATATAAGAAATTGAAGCAAGAGCATAAGACATTGATAGGATACATGCAGCACTTATCTCGTCCTTGTGGGCAAGAGAATCCAGCACTTGAGCTTTCAGCCGAGTTATCCAAAGAATCAGTTAGTGGCTTGGAGGATTTGAGGAAGATGGCATAGGAGGCAGATAAATGGGTTACAGGAGTTCGTGCCGAGACAGAGAAGTTCATGGAAGACCTTGCTCGTGCTTACCAGCAAGCTTCCAGCATTATGGCACGTATGGAGGCAGTTGATCAGGCCTAGGGTGATGCTTTTGTTTATCAGAGCAAAGTTATTCAGCGTTTGGAGGCATTGATGCATACTCCTTTGCAGATGCTGATTGATGGAGGAGTTATTCAGGAGGGTGATAGGTACAATTTCGCTGGATGGTACTCTTCAGTAGTCACAGGACGTGGATTCTTTGATGCAGCATAGGCGGATTCAACCAGAGTCAGGAAGGCTATGATGAATATTGTTGATGAAGTCTTGAGTACCTTGGAAGCAATCTTTGTTAGACGGTTGAATTCTGATGAGGTGACTACTGATGGATTGAGAAGTGGGCTGTTGCCTTTCTTTTCAGAGGTGAAGACCTTCATGCAGGATGACTTTGAGAACATTTCTACTTTCTCCAGCGTGATTCAGAATACGCAGGATGCCCTAACTGCTTGGAGAAAATCTTGCACGAGGCACAGACATGCGGTTACAGTATTGGAGTTTTAGTTGGATCATATTCCGCCTATCTCAGTTCAGGAGGTCGAGGCTGTGATTACCAAGTTCATCGATTTTGCAGCTAGGGAGAAGGAGAACGGGAATGCACTACTGGATGATGACCTTCTAGATGATTGATTGTGGGCATTAATTGCCTTTACTATTTTGGGGAGTGAGTGGGAATCTTTGATTCATTTATTGTACCACTCCCTATTCTGGCAGTTTTTAGGGTTAGGGCTGAGGTGGCTCAATCTGACCCATTCATTTGATTGTAATCCGAGCCGTTCATTGGACTGGGCCATCTATAAAAGGGGGAGTCCCCCTCATTTGTTTTTCATTAGAATTAGATTAGACATCAGACTAGAGACTAGAGCAGAGAGATTGATAGTATAATTGTGTAGCTTAGCTTAGCATAGTTTGGAGGAGAAGGAAAGTTTTCCTTTGAAAACGTTTGTAAGAGATTGTTGTGTAAAACTTTCATAATAGAAGATCTTGTCATTGATGGTGAAATTCGTCTTTGTTATGGATAGCTAGCAAGGTTTCTTCGTCCTTTCTACTTCAAGTAGCGTAAAGTAGCTTAAAGTAGAGTAATTTTCATTTCATGCAAGTAGATATTAGCTATGGATTTGTGGTGTTGATCGAGGCAACTTCATTTTAGTCCATACCACTAGCGGCTTGTTGACGGCAAGTTTGCCTTGTGTGGTCAACTGGAGCATTTTATAAGCCTAACTTCGGTTGTAATTCGTATCTTGGTATGCGTCGTCTTGACGATATCTTGATGTCAGATTGTAACTTGAACATTTCTTGCCATCCCTTTGAAGATTGCACCAACTTTGTGTAAG
Organism: Sequoia sempervirens; assembly: GCA_007258455.2. NCBI lineage: Eukaryota > Viridiplantae > Streptophyta > Pinopsida > Cupressales > Cupressaceae > Sequoia > Sequoia sempervirens. Next base: position 8,915 of record VDFB02064027.1, read on the forward strand.
CTGTCCGACGTGAGGTAGAGCAGAGTTTGGTTGAAGCTTGCCAAAATTGATCCTGCATCCCGCCTTTAGATAGAACATAGATTCTTTAACCCTTGCGACCATTCAATTCAGTATTTTTCTAGTTAGTTTAGGAAAACGTAATTTATTGCCAAATTGTTAGCATTGCATAAATTCCCTTCCAATCATCCATTTGTTGTCAATTGCAAACCTTAAAGAACAATTGTGTAAGTCCCCTCATAAAAACAGCATATCACAACGAACCTATTGAGGGTATTCCAAAGCATTTCGGAACCTTGGAGTTGAACGTGCGATCTTTCTAGCAATGTTAGCGCACGGAATACTTTGATCAAGAGAGAATGGAGTAGCCTTCGGATTACTTTGTTCTGCTGATTGGTGCGGTCACAAAAATCACATCAACAAGTAGGAGCTTGGATGAAGTTGAGGTTGGTGATTTCACCTTCATCAAAGCAAATCTTGGCGGGAGCACTAGAGAAACAGATGTGAGCCTCCTCAAGATTGTAACAAATAATCTTGAAGAGCGTGTCATGAAGGACGGAAAAGATAAAGTGCTTCTTAAGGCTGAAATCAAGTAACTTCAACATTATATTTCTGATCTTGTTCATGGAAATCCGAGTGGAGCACCTGTTCTTCCACAAAGCACACCTGCAGAACAACAGAAGTTGGATCAGTTAGTCAATCATGATAAACTTCTAGACAACTAGGTTGAAAACTTCATTGTTACAAGACAACATCTTCTTGCAGAGTTATATCAGTTGAGGAGTGATGCACATGGACTTTGTCAGGGGATCCAACAACTCGAGATTGCAGTAGCAGAAGGTATGGCGAAAGATCACATTCTCATATCTCAGTTAGCAGTTGCATATGACGCCGTGGTGGTAGAAGAGAAAAGGAAGATCTTCACTTAGAGGGAACAACACCTTTTCAGGATGGAGACATTCGAGAGAATCTCTACCAGGTTGAATACACTCAAAGAGAACGTTACTGGAGCTCTCAAACTCATCAACAGCTTTGTCACTCAAATCTCGTGCCATTATCATCTTGAGGATGGTACATATGTTGAACTTGATGTAGTACAAGCTGAGTTTGAGGGGCTGGTTCGTGATAGTCTTGAGGGAGATCCTGTTGCGTCCAAGTTGGATCACATCTCAGTGATGACAACTAGTTTCAAAAAAGCAACTGAAGAGGTCAGAGAATGCATGAGGGCAATCAAAGATGGTGACAGAGAGTTGAACAGGCAGGTTATCATTATGGACAACGTCAAAGTACCAAAGGATGAGACAATTGACCAGTTCCTAGACGAGGTGTTAGATCATGATGACCCGGAGTAATCCGTCAATTGGAAAATGCAGGTATTTTCGAAGATAGAGTCAGGAGCAGCAATTAACTCGACATTCAGTCTTGAGTTATAATTGCTGATTTCATGCACGCACATCTCATCCTTGGAGATATCTTCGTAGGATTTTAGACTTTCAGTTAGGATTAGTTATTTTTATTTCAATAAGGACTTGCATGTTGCACATGTCCAATTCAATTGAGTCATGTTTCGGTTAACTAATGGTAGCTTTCCAGTTAACTATATAGTTTCCTTTATTTAGAGTTTAGCAATAAAATCTTGCATGCTTGCAAGATTGTAGTTGACTCAAGGTGATTTTAGGTTTCCCTAAACCTTTGATGTCTATAAATAAGAGCACCTTTGCTCATTTGTAATTAACTTTTGCACGTGATAGCATACATGCTGAGCAACCTTACCTGTAGTATTGCTATTTTGTATCTATTCAACAAACTTTTACTGTGATAATAAATAGCTGTGCAGCCTTACCTGAATGTTATTATTATGGTATTTGTTCACCTTAGTTAAATGGAGTGGCTAGTTTGATCGTTTATTGTATGCATGTCTCGCCAATGCAATTTGCTGTCCTAGTTGGCTTTCTTATGTTTTGTTTCACAATCTTTGTTTCATATCTGCACCTCGGATAGGTGTTGTCACCTCCTTGGGAATTTAGAAGGATTGTCATTTTAATGTTGTGCTAATAATCTTTCTTTCAGCCTACACCTCGGATAGGTGTTGTCATCTCCTTGGAAATCCTGACTTAAGATTATCGTAAAACCATTCTTGCTCCTCTTTCCTCATGCTCTGTTTTCTTGAGGAGAATTGGATAGATTAAAGCTTTTAGTTTAGTTGTAGTTAGAGATCTGCGAAACCAGAAAATCCTTGGCTGCAACGTTCTTGGTTTTCTTAACCTTGTGCCTTCACGCAAATCAGCATCAAGAGGTAGCTTCCCCTCCTAATTTGAAGAGCAGTCATTATGCACTGTGCAAAGCTGTCTGTACCAACTCACACTCCAGAGGTGCTAATTGTTACGCCAACAAGGTCTAAACCTCTTGTATATTCAAAAGCATGATTTAAAAAGTCTAAATTACAAAATAGTTATTATATTTACTTATCAAATTTCCATTATCAAATTAATGTTGAATCTGACTTCATTATTCAGAGTTTATTTCATTTATAATCTAGAAACTCGGTTAACTTTGGCAATATTAAATGACTACCTTTGTCAATCCAATAAGAAGTAAATTGAAAATCTATTGATCTGGGGCACGAGTCATTACAAGACACACTAGAAATGGCAGTCCCATGAACTAATAGAGGACTAGAAATGGCATCCACATATATCATTTTTCTTGGCTTTTTTGTTTTTTTGTTTTTGCTTCATGTCTAGGGTCCCTTTTCTCCTAGTCCTTTCTTATTGTGCATTTTGCACATTCCAATCCACTTAATCTATCTTTGGTCATTCGTGGATATTTGTATCTTCCTGATGTCCTTGATTTCCCCAAACGGCTCAATAGGCTTCTCGAATGCCAATTGTGGGGTTGTGCAATTTTGGAGACAAAATCTAAAACTCTCCAAAACACTCGTGTCAATGAAGCTTTGTTTAGTCTTCTGTAATGTCCCATCTGAATGGTATTGAGAGAATACTAATTATTTTCTCAATAGTTAAAAAAATTAAAAAGGAAGAATTAAACAATAATCGTTTAATATTCTTATCTATAGTTTAGCAGATGTATTGGTTGTTATCCTATATCAAAGGCTAGATTGGAGATTGTCAAGCCCTATTGTTTTTGCAAAAGTCGTGTTAATTGCTACCACCGTAGTATTGATGGTAATGCAAACATATGAGGTGCCACCTTACCAATAGTATTCGATGCAATATTAAATCATGATCAAATTTGTTGGGGGCTATCGGGACTGATATTAGACAGTACGTAACCTCTATTGTCAGAATTAGACTAATCTATTGGAGGATCCTTTGTTACATTGTTCCTAGTTGCTAGCATCACAGGATATGCACTAGAATGCCGACTCGAGTATCAGGCAAGGAAGATATTAGTAGACAAGTGGTCCAAAAGTATACCACAGGTATCAAAGTTAATTAGGGAGCGATAAAGAAACGAATGAATATAGGAAACTGGTGATGAGTTCGATGGATTACGTGAACATTTCAAAAGAATAGACCACCCAAGCAAGATTAGAGGATCGCTTGAGAATCAACCTCTTCTATAACAGTTGATAAAATACATATTTACCTCAATATGCAGCAAGAAAGAACAATTAGCCATTTATTAATGACAGCGATTAATATGTATAAAGTGTAGCGATAATACGATGAGATATTAATGATTGTCTATGAACTTCATCGACGAATAAGAGTTGTGGTTACTTATGGAGAATTAAATCTGCTTCGCAGAGGACTCCTTCTTTGGATCTCTCGAAAGCTACAAGTTATATCTTGGAAAGCTTATATATAATCATGTTAATGTAACTGCGCTAACCTCCCAATATCACAATCGTGGTAGTATTACTCATAAGTTGTGATATGATTAAAGGCTAGCACCATAATAATGTTGTGCTAACATTACAGAATATTTTGAGGACCCATCGATTTGGAAGGAAGGATCGGATGTATTCAAGTATCGCAGGGTGACATCGGCACCAACCATACAATATTTGTTTCACTTTTGGAGGCTTATCAGCAAAAACAAGTCAACCATAGGGATTAGTAAACAATAAGCAATCAGTGTATTTAAGAGCAAACACCAATCAGATAAGCAATAATATTCATTTACAAGGCAGCAACGAATATACTAAGGAGAGCGATTAGTATTTCAATGTCATAATTAATATTGACTAAAAGACATGACCTTTCAAATCCAAAAGATACATCCCTTCCTTTTAAAAGCCTAGAGATATAAGAAGGCAATAGGGAAAGTGAGGAGGGGCATCAAATAGTTTTTGCAGAAATACACAGTTTAAAGACAGCTAATCTAGTGCTCTAAGGAGCCATGATCCCCTAGATAAAGTATGCATGAACAATTAGCAGATATCAGATATAGCACCCCATATTTATTGCATGTATATAATGTTATATTCAGAAATAGCAATCTAAAGAGGTCTAGACCTCTTACAAATTCAAAGGAATAATTTTAATTGATAAATCAGAAACAGCTATTTTATTTACTTATCACATTTCCATTATTGAACTATGATAAAATTAATTATAAAGAGTTATATGCAATTGTTCATTTTCTTTTATTTATAATTTGGAAACTCAATTCATCTTAATAATATTGGATGACAATCTATGTCAATCCAATAAGGAATAAATCGTAAATCTATTGATCCAAAGCACAGGTCATTATAGTGGCATCAGAGCTAAAGGTCCTACTAGCCTTTTGGTAAATATCAAAAAACGTGATTAATCATGACAATAGAAGATACCAAGCCATTGGCAAGAACACTCTATGAAGCAGGAAACAAACTTACTACAAGGGATGATATCATGAACACACTTAAAAAGGTGGAAGAATGTTTGAGCCACATGAAGCAGTCATCTGAAGTATTATATATCAAATAAACTGCAAGAAGGAAAGGAAATAAGGGAAAAGGAAATACCAATTGTGTTATTAATGACAGAGCACCAAATACAAGTAATGAAGTAATAAATAGAACACCCTTGGCAATAAAAGATGAATTCTTCAAAAGATAAAACCATCTTGTGAGTAAAACTAAAGATAATAATGAATGTTTTGAGGAAGAATTCTATTGTGCTAGAGATGAGATTGAAGAACTTAGGAAGAAGAACCAAAAACTTGAGCTACTACTTCAAGAGTCAAATAAATCTAACGTAAAGTTAAAACAAGGCCTTGAAGAATGTGTGAAGATAATTATTGATCTAAACATAAAGTTTCAAGAAGAATGTAGATCGAAGGCCAAAGTACAAGAAGAATCTGAAAAGGTGATCATTGATTTGAAAGATCAAATAAAGGAAGTCGAGCTAACAATCATCAATTTAAAAATTCAAATTGAAGAAGAAAAGAGAATTCAAGAGGAGGTAAAAATGCAATTGAAAGCAGAGGAAGAGAGTTGTGAAAGGTTGGAGTGTGAAATTGTTTCTGTGAGGAAAGAATTGGAGAAGACAACCATCAAGTTGAACACGTCTCAAGTTTGAAAAGACCACCGAAATCCTTGATGACATCATTAATGGGCAAAGGTCATCATCAAATAAAACATGACTTGGCTATAAAGAAAATCAAACATTCAAGGAAGTTTCCAAACAAACTCCTAAGAAGACAAATGAGGGAAAAATAAAAAGCCTCGAAGAGACTTTCAGAAACTCTATTAAGAATGAAGGTAACAAGGAGACAAAGACTCCTCCTAAAGTTGACAAGGACAATTTCAAGAAGTCCTTTCCTTTGAGGCAAGTACATACATACAGGTTCAAGAGTACCTTTAATGGCTATTGCTACTCATGCAATCATTTTGGACATAAGGCCAGTGAGTGTAGAATGCAAGTGAGATATAACAATAGGTGGAACAAAAATAGAAATCCTTATGGAAGGACAAGTAGAAACTACAATGCATATGTTCCTCCAATGAATTATAAGGTTATATGCTATAAATGCAACGACTATGGACATATAGCACATCATTGCAAAAGTTGTATTACGGGACCTTCAAGACAAAACAAGAAGATAAAAATACTTGGCAAACATAAGAAAGAACCTACGAAAGATTGGAAGAGAAAACTAGAACAAGAGAAGGATAAACCTACGCAAGTGAAAACTTCATTATATGCACAAGAGATATCTCCTAGTTCATAAGGAGAAGCACAATTGCAATGGGAGCTAAGTATGGCATTACTCTTCAGCCCAAGGAGAAGTTAATTTAAAAGATGAAGTATCACAAAACTTGAATAGAAGAATCCACTTGTCTAATAATGAATGGCCAGCTACATAATTGTGGAAAATGTTCAAGATCCTTGATTATGAAAGATTGTATGCCTCTAACTCATGCACATTAAAATGGAATTTACAAGTTTCTCCATGAGATTGAAGATTTGGGAAAATAGAGAGATGATGCTAAAGCTTAAAGAAGTGAAAATTATACTAATTCACATTACAAAAAGAGAAGGTATTTCTAAAAGGTAGGAATAGGAATCACAAAGCTTTAACTTTCATCATAGCATGACAAGATATGAAGAAGAAAGTAGTGAAGATGTTTGTAAGACTAGACTTGATAAGAAAATTCTCCAAAAACCTTAACAGGAGGATAAGAATGACCCAAATGAGTATTTTCCTAAAGAGTATGTTCGTATATTTGCATTTGACATTTATGCTAGAACACACAAGCATGTGTTGGCAAAAGGCAAAAGAAATTGATAGTAGAAAGTAGGATGGTTGTGCTTATGTTTAACTTCACATTAAAGGTGTCCCTATCGGTGTCATGATGCCATTGATGACAAGAAGGAAGAATTATGAAAGGAATCTTCAAAATAAACTTAAGCATGAAGAGGAGAAAATGGCATCAAGATTTGAGGGAGTTAAGGTGTCATATGAGCAAATCCAAATCTATTGTGAATAACAGAAAAGAGGAGTTACTATTTGAGAAGCTAGACATAGTCCAGATTGATGAAGATACTATCAAAGAGCCCAAAATTGAGAGAAAATAAGACAAGAAATTCTCATGCAACAGGATAGCAAAAAGATGGAAGACAATCATTCAATTGTAGCAATCAAAAAAGTAGAGGAAGGTAAGTAAGGTGAGAAGAATCTCAAAAAGAGATCAAAAAAGATGTTCTTCTTCATTCAATAGCCAAGGACAAAGTTAAACATGCATATGAAAGTAATGGGATAACTAAACAAGTTTTTGACTTGTGAAATTCAAGGAGATGACCCAAATTGTGAGAGACCAGGTGTCTCTCAACCCGACCACTGACTAAGAATGCAAGGATTTTGTTTGTTTTGTTTGTTTTTGATTTTTTTGTGGTTTTTGTGCAATAATATAAATGGTGCGATTTTGCATAAAATCATATAAAATTCCAGACTACAGATTCCAAAACAAAGTACTCCTAGATTGATGGCGAATGCTTTTATTAAATATTTGAGGGAATACAAAGACTAAGTATTGCCATGCAAGACAAAAAAGCAACAATTTTAATTCAAAAGCCTGGCTTATTTGCAGCCGCCAGAATGAGGAAGAATGGTATGGCCAGCTTCAAATCCATATGTCTCTAGCCTCGAAAATGATGTAGAGTGCTCCAGAGATCTAGGCGCCTAAACTGGAGAAGTCAAAATGCAGAAAGGCAAGGCGTTTTATCCAGAGGAAGAAAGACGTCCTTTCAGCTGTGGTGCAGCCTGTCAGCAACAATAAATACAGCCATACTTTCCTTGGAAAACGTGCCAAATAAATAACTCAATCAGCCGCACAAGAATATCACTTTCCTGATGAAAAATCGAATCAAGTTATGAATCCCAACTTCACATTTAGCTCTGTATGACTCCTGTGTGAAGCCACTCTGTTGACAAGCTTTAACTGGTATGGCACAGTCTCAGTATATCTGATTCTGAAGAGGGAACGTTCTCCAAAATCCAATGATTTGCAGAAACCCTTGTTTCACAAACCCCAATGCTCTCAGAGAGAAATAAAGACAAATTAGAATAATCATAACATAATGAGTTCGATTTGTCTTTGTGAAATATATATCTTCTCTCAAGAAGTCGACCCAAAAAAGCAAGTGAATAAACATTTAAAATATTATCAAATTTGCCCCTTCAAACTTAGGAGAAATATTTCAAATATGGCGTCCCTTTTAATAAATGATTATTGAATAAATAAGTCATCAATAATCGACCTTTTAATATAAAGTATTAAATACTTTATATTATTCCATTGATATTTTAATATTTAATTAATTGACTTTATATTATAAAGTCACAACTTAAATATTTCTCCCAATATCATTAAATGCCTTGATATTCACTATTTGCTCACCAAACTGTCAAACTGGGTCGAAACTGAGCTGACCAACTGAACCAAGTGCCCTGCCAGAAATAGTAACCCCTGTCCGCCTGACTTACTATAAATAGTGTCTAAAAATCCCTCTGTAAGAGTCTGCCAAGGCCCAAACCTGAATCAACTGATGGAGTGATGTCTCGAAACTCTGGATAACTGCCAAGGACAACCCTCTAATCAAAACTGTCAGCCTACGAGGGTCAAATTGATAGGCTCACTCCTCAACAAACAACGTCAGCTAAAACGGGGACATTACACAAATCCTCTTAGAGAGCCATAGAGAAGATAACTCAAAATACAAAGTATGAGAACGAATAAAAATATCTATTCCAATTTAGATAATGAACACTTCCTCGCAATCTTGAAAGACAAAGACAGTTGGAGTATGAGAAGTAGATTATTAAAATCAGAGTAGCGCAGCATTAGCGTGATGGTTCAATTCTAAGGTTGACTTGGAATCCTAGAATCGTATTGCTCGAGGACAAGCAATTTTTGGGCGAGAGGACTTGTAATGTCCCATCTTAACGATATTGAGAGAATACTAATTATTTTCTCAATAGTTAAAAATATTAAAAAGGAAGAATTAAACAATAATCGTTTAATATTCTTATCTAAAGTTTAGCGGATGTATTGGCTGTTATCCTATATCGAAGGCTAGACTGGAGATTGTCGGGCCCTATTGATTTTGAAAAAGCCATATTAATTGCTACCACCATAGTATTGATGGTAATGCAAACAAATGAGGTGCCACCTTACCAATAGTATTCGATGCAATATTAAATCATGATCAAATTTCTTGGGAGCTATCGGGCCTGATATTAGACGATACATAGCCTCTGTTGTCAAAATTAGATGAATCTATTGGAGGCTCCTTTGTTACATTGTTCCCATTTGCTAGCATTACAAGATATGCACTAGAACGCCGATAGTAGTATCGGGCAAGGAAGATATTACTAGATAAGTGGTCCAAAAGTATACCTCAAGTATCAAAGTAACTTAGGGAGTGATAAAGAAACAAACAAGTACAGGAAACTGGTGATGAGTTCGATGGACTACGTGAACATTTCAAAAGAATAGACCACCCAAGCAAGATTAGAGGATCGCTTGAGAATCAGCCTCTTCTATAACAATCAATAAAACACATATTTACCTCAATATGCAGCAATAAAGAACAATTAGCATTTTATTAATGATAGCGATTAATATGTATAAAGTGTAGCGGTAATATGATGAGATATTAATAATTGTCGATGAACTTCATCGACTAATAAGAGTCATGGTTACTTATGGAGAATTAAATCCGCCTCGCAAAGGACTCCGTCTTTGGGTCTCTTGAAAGCTACAAGCTATATCTTGGAAAGCTTATATATAATCATGTTGTATGGATGAGGTGCAATTTGAAAGAATGGAAATTAATGTAATCGCTCCAACCTACCAATATCACAATCGTGGCAGTATTACTCATAAGTTGTGATATGATTAACACCTAGTGCCATAATAATGTCATGCTAACATTTAGGAATGTTTTCAGGACACATGGATTTAGAAGGAAGGATCAAATGTCTTCAAGTATCGCGGGGTGACATCGGCACCAACCATACAATATTTGTTTGTCTCTTCTGGAGGCTTATCAATAGGAATAAGCCAACCACATGGATTAGTAAACAATAAGCAAGGGGTGTATTTAAGAGAAAACACCAATCAGATTTGCAATAATATTCATTTACAAGGCAGCAGCGAATATACTAAGGAGAGAAATTAGTATTTCAATAAGTCATAATTAATATTGACTAAAAGACATGACCTTTCAGACAGTCATCTCATTTCCAAAAGATACATCCCTTCCTTTTAAAAGCCCAGAGATATGAAAGGGCAATAGGGAGAGTGAGGAGGGGCGTCGAATAATTTTTGCAGAAATATACAGTTTAAAGACAGCTAATCTAGTGCTCTAAGGAGCCATGATCCCCTAGATAAAGGATGCATGACAATTAACAGATACCAGATATAGCACCCCATATTTATTGCATGTATATAATGTTATATTCAGAAACAACAATCTAAAGAGGTCTATGCCTCTTACGAATTCAAAGGCATGATTTTAATTGATAAATCAGAAACAGCTATTATATTTACTTCACATTTCCATTATTGAACTATGATAGAATTAATTATAAAGAGTTATATGCAATAGTTCATTTTCTTTTATTTATAATTTGGGAACTTAGTTCATCTTAATAATATTGGATGACAATTTGTGTCAATCCAATAAGGAATAAATCGTAAATCTATTGATCCGGAGCACAGGTCATTACATCTTCTCTACATGCTTAGAAGGCTTTGTCTTTGTCCCCTAAATCACTTGCCATTGTCCCTTACTTGGCAATCATAGAAGCCTTCCATGACAAATAGTTGTCAAGTACAATGAATGCTTGAAGAGAATAGTAAAATGCTTATAAAGAACAAAAAGTAAAGCAGTGAAAGATTTCAAATTTTTACACAAATGTTGCAAGATGAAGAGAATGGAAGAAAAATGTGTGCCTTACTACCTGTTGGCGTAAAATCTAACACCTCTGGAGTGCAGGTTTGTACGGACAGCTATGTACACTACGCAATGAGTGCTCTTCAAATTAGGAGGGGAAGCTCCCTCGTTGTGCTGGAATGCATGGAAAAGAAAAGTAATCTAAGTCCTATCTTCGTTTCTCAAATGGAAGAGGTACGGTTAAGAAACCAAGAACGCTATGCCTAAGGGATTTCTATGGTAGATCATAACTACAACTAAGCTAACTACTTTTAAAATCTTATCCGGGGCTCTCATGAAAACAGAGCATGAGGAAATGGAGTGTGGATTGATCTATCGGACAATAAACGAAGTTTAGACTCTCTACTTGAAGGCAAGGTGGCGAACTATCATCTCACCCAAACAAAGCTTATTGGGCAATAAATAGATTAAGCATTCGCCACTAAGACGACATCTTATGAAACCCTATGTGGCATAACACTCAATCAGCATAATAAAGACTCACAAACAGCTTTTATCATTAAAATCTCTATGAAACCCTATGTGGCATAACACTCAATCGTAATGATAAAAGATTCACAAAACAGATTTTCCTAATCTAAGAGAAGATTCACCATGAAAACTTTATGAAACCCTGTGTGGCATAACACTCGATCAGCATAGTAAACACTTCACAAAACGGTTTTATCATGACAATCTTACGAAACCCTGTGTGGCATAACGTTCGATCATAACAATAAAAGATTCACAAAACAGATTTCTCTAAACTATGGAAGAATCCAGCATTACAATCTTTCGAAACCCTATGTGGCATAACAATCAATTGCAATAATGAAGACACATGAACAAATACCATAAAGAGCAATATTGAGGGCAAGGTAGGCGCAGCATATATTTCTCTCTCAAGCAAAAGTTAATTACAAATGAGCCAAAGCTCTTATTTATATACATCAAGGTGTAGGGAACCCTAAAATCACCTTGTGTTAACTACAGTTCTTGCAATGCATGCAAGTCATGCGCCCTAACCCTAATGAAGTAAACTATACAGTTAACTGGGCAACTACCCTCAGTTTAACTGGTACAAATAACCTAATTGGACAATGTGCAAGCATGCACGTCCTTATTTAAAGTAAAGTTAACTGGCCACTACCTTCAGTTAACTGGAAACCCTAATCCTAACTCCTGTGTTGATAACTCCGAGGATGAGATAAGCATGTGTTAAGTCAGCAAGTGAACTGAAGACTGGAAGTCAAGTTAACTGCTGCTCATGACTCAACCCTAGAAATTAACTGCAGGTTCCAACTGGCAGATCACTCCATGTCATCTCGGTCTAACACTTTGACCAAGAACTCATCGATCTCCCTGTCATCTGGCACTTTGATGCTATCCAAAAATAATAATCTGCTTCTTCAATTCTCTGTCACTTTCTGTAATTGTGTGCACACCATCGTTACAATCTTCAGTCGCCTTTCTAAGACTGGCTGAAATTACTGAAATATTCTCTTAGGCGCCATAGGTTCTCCTTCAAGGCTATCACGAATCAGCTTCTCGAACTCAGCTTTGCACAACCTCGAGATCAGCGTAGGTACCATTTTCACGAAGATAATGTCACAAGATCTGAGTGGCTTTGGCGGCTCCGTAAATGAAGTGATCTCTGTTCCTTCAGCAACGTAATGCTTCATTGTCAGCTGCTCTGATGAAATCATGAACTAAGACCGATTTGGTCTTGAATTCAGTCTAGTTGAATTACATTCTGAAAAACTCGCCCGTTGACTGTGAACACGGCTATGTTCTGACAACTTTCTCTGGAAAGCTAAAATACTCTGGACAAGGCTAAAAATACCCTGTCGGAAGATAATTTTCACCAAAATTACGAGGACATGGGTTTTGTCGAGAAAATGATTCTAAAGACAACCCACAGCGTCCCGAGTGTGAAAACATATGCGTTTAGCACATGCAAAGATTCTTGATTAGAAGCTACCGAGGGTTTAAGAGCTTCGGGGCAATTTTTTTTCTTGAAAATGCGGAACATGGGTTTTGTGCACAACTGAATTCTAAACAAACCCAGATAGCTGGATTTTGGAAAAAATGTGATTTAAGCCCACATGCAAAGAGATTCTCGGAAAAAGGCTTAGAGCTTCAGAATGAAGACTACGAGGCGATTTTCTCGAAAAAATCTAAGAAGTGGGTCTTGTTGCAAACACTGAAATATGAGAACCCAGATGAACAGATTCTGAATATGTGTTGAATTACTCTGGCATGCGAAGAAAGTACCTAAGGTGAGAAATAGAAGAAATAAGACAGAAGATAGAAAGTTTTGCTTGTCTGCTTCTGAAAAATCTGCAAATTTCTTCTTCGAATCTTTATAAAACCTGCATGCAAAGTGGAAATGAAGCCTAGAATTGACTTCCTCTGAAGAATCTGAGCTCGTAGCTTCGAAGAACGCTGAAAACGGACACCTGAATCACCTTAAGCTTGCTGGTTGCTCAAGAAAATACAAGCTTTCAGAGCAAAAGATGATGCAATAATGGACGCCACTCTTGAAATATATAGAATTTCATCATAAGAAATTCGCACTAAAGCAAGCATGCATTAAAAATGGCGCTTGGCTTCTCATTGGACCCCTTCACAGTTAACTGAAACTCGAACAAGCTCAATAAGTGGACGTGCTTTAGGGTTTGCCCTTTCAACACTTCAGTTGAACTCATCATGCGATTTTAGCTTCAGTTAAGACTTGTCTTAAGTTCGCCATCTTCAAATTTGCCTTGGATTCATCAATTTGACCTAAGGCGTGCCCTTTAGATAGCTTCAGTTAACAATTTTGATTGAGATAAAGAATTCGCCATCTTATGCAATAATAAGCTAAAAATAGCTAGCCTTTAGGAACTTTAGTTTGGCCTTCAACAAGTGCGCCAACTTCATGCTTTAATCAATTATAATCTAAAAATAGCAACCCTTTTCAAACTAAAGTTGCCCTTTCCTTGAAAAGTGCGCCATCTTCACTATTGTCTTGCTTCACTTTTCAAAAACTAAAAATAGCGACCCTTTTCATGAGTGAAGTTTTCAACTTCAAATTCGCCATACTTCATCAAATATGCTTTACGCTTCACAAAATAATGCTTCATGCTTCACTTCGTCCCTTTTGAACTTCAGTTAACTTTTGATGAAACGCCATCTTCACTAAAATCTCATAATTTTGACCAAAATTCGCCATGCATGTAAACTTCAGTTGACTTTTAGTGGTAATCTTCAGTTAAACTTAACAAACCAAGTTAACTGAACATGCAAACCAGTTAACTGAACATGCAAACTGAAAGATCACTCCACATGCAAACATATGAACTGAAGATGACAACCCAGAAATCGTTCAGTCTAACTGCAGTCAGAACTCCAGTTAAGGCGTCCATTCAACTCACTTTCGAAAATTCAAATTTGAACTCTTGGGCGAATTCCAGACTTAGCCAAATTTCGTGAAAATTTAAGCTAAAACCTCTGCTGGGACCTCTGTTCATCGACTGACACTGGTTGACTGACTTCTCCGATTGGCTGGCTGACAGGTGCATTGCGGAGCTGAGTAAAAACTGATCAAATGATATCTTGACACTGCACGTCATAAAACTGACATTTGAAGGCTCAAAAATCCAAGCGCCTTTTCCAAAAGCTGCGCTTTTTCCCTGACTTAGTCAAATTTTGACTTCTGCATCTCGAACGAAGGGAAAAACAAAATCTTCATAACTTCTGATTTATCAATTTTCAGGACTGGATCTCAGGTTCATTGCGAAGCTAAGCTCGTTCTGCACGACATCTGCAAAGGCACATTTCCCCAGAAAACATCATCTGAGGGGTGAAAAACAAGAGCGCCCTTTTCAAAAGTTGCTCTTTTCATTCCCGAGACTTAGCCATTTAAGGCGACAAAATGGTAAAACTTGGTATGGTGAGACATCTTCGTCGGCGGAGGCCAGACGCGGAAAATTGAGCGTAACGGACACATTGAATATCACAGAATCATCGGAGAAGAAAGCATTAAAGGCACGAAAAGCAGGCCTTTCTCAAAATGTGCTCTTTGCTTTTTCTTACGATGGTTTGGTGAATTTGACCCAGCGTTTGACCTCGGGGTTCGGTAGCGGCATTTCAGATTCACCTCGGCGGATCGCGTGTGAAGCTTGAACAAATGTGAGATAAACATCTTGGATGACATTGATCAAAACCATCACGGCACCTCAAAGATGGGGCCTTCACGAAAAGCTGCGCTTTTTTCTCTGAGTGTTAACCAATTCTTGCTTCGCTACTCGATGCACTTGCTTTGTATCTTAAGTAACTTTCGAACAAAAGCAGGTCCATTTGGCCGGGCTTGATAGCTCACTGCGAAGCTGACGTGATCTTGGGACAAAAGTCTGCTGGAGGTGACAAACCCTAAAAACAGGATCTGAGCCCCTAAAAGATAGGACGTCTATTTCAGAATGTGCTCCCTTCTCCAGAGATAGAAAATTTTGACGTTTTTCGTTCAGATTTTCATTTTTCTTAAATCTCTTCGGTAACAGACTGACATAGTACTGACACCAACTCCATATTTGAAAACCCCAAAAACGACCTTTTGACAACACTTTAACAAGATTAAGACTCAATTAAGCAAAATGCCTTAGTGAAGCAAAAATTTTGGTTTTGGGTACAACACTACCAACAAATATTATTAAACACTTAAAATTCAACATTAAATCCCCCATAAGATATGCTTACACAAAGTACAATTGACTCTTTAAGGACAAAATCATTACAAAGTACTCCCAATTTTAGTGCGTAGACAGAAAGAGTACAGAAAACTACACATATTGAGAAAACAGAAGCATCTAACTATTCCAGATGAAGTTGAGGCCACATTAATTCTTATGTATTCTTATTTCTAAAAAGATTAAATGACCTCCTCATCACTGTCACTTATTATCTTACCACATCTTCAAAGAATTAAAAGACTCAAATACAATGCCTTGTACTTAGCAAACATGGAAAGAGAGAACCTGCCAGTAATGACTACGTCAAAATAGTCTAGCCACTCATCATCACGAGGTGTAGATCCATTTACTCCACACTTTCCACAGAGATAATTCATAACTACATGTGTATAATCCCACAGGCTGCAAAACAGAGAAAGTATCCAAAAGGATGAAAATAGGAAGACAGTAAAACTAAAGTAGATTGCAACTATGTAAAAAATTGATAAAATTAAATGTTTATCAATATTGAACATTAGTTATACAAATATTCATTAAGAAGCCATATTATGTTACCTGTTTGTAACAAGGAAGGTCATACGTCCAGAATTTCGAAGCATTTTCAACATTGGTAATATCATTTTGTCTTCATGAATAAACCTAAGAATTAAGGAAATTCTTGAGTTAGTAAAGCAAAACTACAAAAGAACAAGTGCACAACTCATAAATAAAGAAGACATTATGGTAAACGTACATATTATTTTCCATTAGTAGTGATAAACATTAACAAAATCATTTGCTCAAGTACAATTTATGTGGATTCTCTTAATGTCTGTTGGCGTTTAAATTTGCACCTCTAGAATGCGTATTTGAAACGGACAGCTATGCACAGTAAAACTGCTCTTCAAATTAGGAGGGGAAGCTCCCTCTTGCTGATGGTGTTGTGTTGTACCCCAAAAATTAAAATTTTTGTTACACTTAGACATTTTGAAGAAATGAGTAAAAGTCTTGTTAAATCAGTCAAAAAGGTCAAAATTTGGGTGTGCACATCTTGCATGAGGGGTTAAAACACAAAATTTTCAAATTCTGACGATCTGGGTCTGCTCAGAGCAGCTTAATCCACAAAACCCAAATCTTAGTTTTTCATCCCTAAATTTTAGGAAAACTGCTATTTTTAGAAATTTTCTAAAATTAGTAACGTTTTTTGGGTTTTTATGGGTTTCTTTGGAAATGGATATTGGCAAAACTTTCTAAAAATATAAAGTTTCTAAAAATATAAAGTTTCTAAAAATAGAAAGTTGGTCCGTCAGGGTCCAAACTGATTTTGATTGGCTCAAACTACGTCCATATCAGGCTGGTGCAGTCAGAATCTCAAAATAATCAGTTTTGCCCTACTGGGTCTATTCTGCTTTTTCAGAAGCATATCAGGAGCTCTGAGGTCATCAATGGAGGTCAGTCGACTGCCAGGTGTCAAATTCGACATTCAAAGCATTCGAGAGAAGATGAGTTGGTGAGCAGTCACGAAAAACGGAGAAGAAGATTGAAAAAAGAAGAAAATTTTCTTACACTGGTGACTATGGGCGCCCCTGGTGAAGAAGGGCGCCCATCTTTTTAGGGCATTAGAAGATGAAATTAGGGTTTATGCCTCCAGTCAAAGTTGCTCGATTCTCTGTCAGCTTCGCAATGGATCCAACGATGCAGTCAACGCATCGTCCAGTCAACCAAAATTCAGCGCTGAACAGGGAAGATCCGCATAGAGGTTAGAACGAGGAAAGTTGAAAATTATCAAAAAATTGACTAAGTGTTAGTAAAGTGGGAGCCCCTGGTGAAGAAGGGCGCCCAAGTTTTCAAGGGGTCTATCAGATGAATTTGCAGATGAGTGTCTAATATGATTTCTTCACGGTTGATCCAGCTTTCAAACGAGATACTCAGCACGCCTATCGGAGGTCGCAATCACCAAATCTGAAGCACCGAACAAAGGGTCTGACGAAGGTTATGAACGAAGATTTAGAAGTAAACACAGAAAAATGAAAAAATAAACTAAGTCTAGTGGAAGTGGGCGCCCCCAGTCAAGATGGGCACCCAAACTTATGAGGGCCTAAATTTCACTTTTCGACAAAATCTCTCCTAGAGAACCCCCTCCAAAATCCTCTCAGCTTCGCGACAAGCCCAGTGGTCAGTCAATCCGAGTTCCAGATCACCAGATCAGGCAAGATCATCTGTAGAAGTGAAAGGATGAAGAAAGTGAAAAATGGCTAAGTCTGCTTAAGTTGGGCGCCCCTGGAGAGAAAGGGCGCCCAAGATTTTGAGCCTTGAGATGTTAGAATTTGCAGATATGACTTCTAAGATCACTTCGTCAGTTTTAGTCGAGCTATCCAATGGAGTTGACGGTCAGTCGATCAGATCAGAGTAACTCCCGGAATCGAGATTTCATCAGAAGATCAAAGGGAATGAAGGAATTGAAAATCATGAAAAAATGGCTAACACTGTGAAAGTTCAGAGCCCCTGGAGGAAATGGGCTCCCATGAATCTGAAGGTCAAAACGAAGTTTTTCGCCTGAGGTGCCTCCAAAACAATCTTCTCAGAATCAGTCAGGCTACGCAATGAATCATCCAGCTCGTTCATCGGATCAATCTGGAAGCCAAAGATCAAGGTTAATCCAGGGGTCAAAATGGAAGAAAAGTTGAAAATTCCTAAAAAATGGTCAAGTCTGGAGAAGGTTGGCGCTTGCAGCCAAGAAGGGCGCCCAACTTTCAATGCCTTAGTAGAATTTTCAAAACTTCAAAGATGGCAAGAGAAAGATGAATGTCCAAATTCATTGAACAGGTTGGTTTTAGGGTTTGAAGATTAAAGCAAAAGAAAGCAAAGTTGTTTCAAACCCTAAATCTATTTAAGACATCTCTTCCATTCAGTTTTCATCATTTTTGCAGGTGGTGTCCAAAGAAGAGAAGTGGAGCAGCAACTTTGAGGATTTATTTCAAGATTCAAGAACTCAAGGTTGCTGATTTTTATAAATAATTTTCAGACCAACAACATAAGATCTTGCTTTTTCATGCTTTTTCATCCAGAAGATCAAACTTTTGAAGGTGAAGGTCAAAGATTTTAATTTTCACCCATCTGGGTCTCTTCTTCTCATTCTTCTAAAGAATTTTTCAAGAAACTTTAATCAAGTTGCAGCAGCTGCTTTTATTTTGCATGTCAATAAAATCCTCAGTGCATTCAATTTTCAACCATCTGGGTCCTCTCAGATCAGTCTTCAGAAGAAAACCCATATCACAGCTTTTTCAAGAAAATTTCAAATTCTAGGGTTGGCTGCTTTTTCGATCAGCCATCAGTGTTTTTCAAATCTGATCAACTGGGTCCATTTCTAATCATATTCTGAACGAAACCCAGGTGCCAGCTTTTTCGATAAAAAAATTGAAGAAATTAGGGTTTGCTGCTTTTTCAGTCAAAATTCAAGATTTTCAAAAACGGACGATCTGGGTTGTCTTGCAACGAAATTCTAAAGAAAACCCATATCTCAGATAAATTCCCAAAAATTTGTCCGTTTGAAGATGAAAAACCAGCATTCTAAAAATAGAAAGTTGCTCAAAACTTGTCTGATCATAGGCGAGTTTACAGTCATTCTTCAAGGTTTTCAATATGGAGTACACTCCCCTCCAATTTAAGACCAAATCAGCACTATGTCAAAACTTCATCATCTCAGCTGAAGAACACAAGGAGGTGTAATATGAGAAAAATGAAAGGTATCAGAAAAGATTTGTGCAATACTTTTCTGTTGGAAATCAAGAGAAGTATCAGAAGCATAAAGTTGCAGAGCCGCCAAGTTATTAATTACTGAGTCATCTTTTCGGGCAGCAATGTTTTTCAAGAATAGAACTCATAAAGCGACTGAAGAAGTGAAAGATTCTCTAAGTTTGGTCACAGAGGACGAAGAGATCTTGGAGAATCAGAATATTGCCTTAGATAATATCAATACACTTGACCAGGACACAGTTTCCTGCTTTTTAGCGGATATGATTGAGCTTTAAAGCGGCTTTCATCTAGAAGCTTTCTTTCCGCTTTCTTTCTATTCTTGGAACGATTCTTATCCATTCTTTGAGAAGAGAAAGAAGATAAATGTAATAGTTGGCGTTTCCCGCTTTTTCTGCTTTCTTAGGTGTTAGTTGTTATCTTCTTTCTAGATTTAATAATAAAGCTTGCTTGCTGAGCAAGCCCTAGATTGTGAAAGCAAGGAGATTTTAGGGTTCCCTACTCCTTTGCTTGCTTATAAATAAGAGCCTTTGCTCATTTAGTTTCTTTAACCGTGCTAGTGAGAACAAAATGCTGAGCCTATTGTGCCTTCCATTTGTTACTCAAGTATTGTTCAATTGTGTTGTGATAGCAAATTGTTGAGCCTTTTTAGCCAACAAGGAGTTAGTGTAATTGTTGTTTCTATTGTATGAAGAATAAGATTGCAAGCCTCCTTAGCTGCAAATTCTTGTTCCAGGCATGTTAGAAGTGAGTTTGTTCCAGAGATTTGAGTAATAAAATCATGAGCCTCCTTTGCCTTGGTCCAAAATCTCAGATTTCCATTATCTATGTTCTACTTTTATGATCTTGATTTCAACTTGCATTGAAGTGTGTAGGTGTTTGTTGAGAGATAGTTTATTGAAGTATTTGTCAGAAAATCTACCCTATCCATTTCTAGTTTCTCTTGCTCTGCTATTACTTGAGAAGCTAGAAACGTCTTTAGTTTAAGTTAGTCGTAGTTGAAGTCCTTAAAACCGGAAAATCTCAGCTGCGGCGTTTGTGTTTAAAAAAACCTTGTGCTCTAAGCTGATCAAAAAGATAAGCAACTTAGTTTTAGTTTACTTTCTTTCAAACACCATCAGCAAGAGGGAGCTCCCCCTCCTAATTTGAAGAGCAGTTTATTTGTGCATAGCTGTCCGTTTCAAATACGCATTCCAGACATGCGAATTTAAACGCCAACATGTTGAAAGAAAGTAAACTAAGAACTAAGTTGCCTATCTTTTTGATCAGCTTAGAGCACAAGGTTTATTAAACACAAATGTCGCAGCTAAGATTTTCTGTTTTAAGAACTTCAACTACGACTAACTTAAGCTAAAGACGTTTCTAATTTCTCAAGTAATACGCAGAGCAAGAGAAACTAAAAATGAACAAGGTTGATTCTCTGACAAAGTGCTTCAATAAACTCTTTTCCAACAAACATCTACACACTTCAATGTAAGCTGAAATTAAGATCATAAAAGCATAACATAAATAACGGAAAGGCAATTAATGTTATGTTTCTTTATTGACCCCTTAGCCTAGGAGGATAACTTCAAGTGGTGTTTAAAAGAGGGGCTTGGAGAGGGACACCTTCATAAAGGTGTTTTAATATTTTTAATAAAGTTTTTATGTTGCCTTCAAAGAGCATTGGATTTCGAGCCAATAAATTAATGCTGGTCTTTTGTGGTTGTTTCTTCATCTTGGTTTGGGCACCCATCCTCCAGTTGACCATTGCATTTGATTTCATTCAAATCGGAGGTAATTTGATGAAGTTATGAGCATTTCATGGTGTTTTCTATTTGCTAATCAGAATTTCCAGAACTCAGATTTTTATAGCAGATTGCGTTAGTTTCCTATTTTTGGCCTTGACTTCATCATTTGAGGGATAAACATTGTAAAACATTCATTCTTTACATCTTAGCATTATTCTCTATCATTGTAATACTCATATTTGCATATTTCTTAATTGTAAGGTTGAGATTTAGTAGTACTAATCCAACCATTGTTATTGCTGCAATTACTTGTTATAATTTCACATTAAGTACCCCTGGATGGTTTACCGCCAGTGCGGAAAATGAATGTAATCTCTCTTGTACCCACTGTCAAGTGGTGAATCCACACTCTTAAGTGGATGCCCGCCGCAGCGGATGAACTAGTTTACTTTGAAAATCTTCCATGGCTGGTTATCCGCCTAATTATTTCAATTGTAATAATCACTCCGCCATATGTTAGCACCTCACCTACAAAGGGATCTTGTGTGCACATTCTTGGCGTTGAGTTTATTTTACATTTCCAATTGTAAGCAATTTCAATTTCTATATCAAGTTTTAGATCCTAGGGATCCTCTGACCATATGCCCGCCCCTCTTCTTTAAGTGGTTCTAGGGCGCATTCTTGGTTAGAGTTGCTTTGATAGAATTTGGGTTTGGAGCTAACGCTAATCAAGTTGGCCAAGTGTTGGTGATTGTGTAAAAACTGTGGCAAAAAATTGGTTAGCATATTTCCGTGGTATCAGAGCAGAAGACCCTGCCATTCTGTGTAAGAGACCTGCCTGTCTCTACTTCTGTTTTTTATGCTAAATGATAAGGGTTTGTAAACTTTTCGTATTTTCTCATAGATTGCCAGTCAAGAAATCAAATACAAGAAATATAAACATAAACCCTACTGCAGCAATGCAATTAATTTATTGATTTTCTTTCAAAGCTTTTACAAATATGTGCATACCCGGAAATACAATCTCCTGTAGATCTGAAGCAATAAATCTGATGAAGCATAGACTTGACTTTTGGATGAAGCCAACAGTGAACACCTTCAGCTGATATTCCACAACCTCAGAATGCTGATACAATGGAGAGTTTCCGTTCTCCAAAGCCGATACGCTGGCAGAAACCCTTGGGCTCCCTTCCCCAAACGCCAATGAGAAATTATCAAATGAATATCAAATAATCAATTATCAATTGTCCCCCAAATGAGCCCCTTAAGATTCTTTTATACTTTTCCTGGAGCAACTCATACACTTTTCTCACCAATGTGGGATTAAAAGATAATAGGCCAATCCCCTCCAATTTGCCTTTTAAATTATTTTAAAATAATATAATATTCACACTTTGGAATATTAAAATATGTCCTTGAGATTGGCACCCAAATAATTAATTAAAATGGCCCCCTTTTTAATGATGAATGGACCCTCAAGTCATAAAGTGCAAATATAATATTATAATATAATATTAAAATATCAATTATTATTAAAGTCACCTTTAATAATAATTAAACGTTATAACTTAGGCAAAACTCCTTATTTCACCAACTCAACTGAATTTGGGAATCGACACTGTCAACATGTGAACTCTAGGTGCCCTGTTATAAATAGAATTGCTTGCCGGTTGACTTACTATAAATAGTAAGTACATGAAACTGAATCAACTGAAGGCTACTTGAACCCACACAAGATGCTGAAGGAGAGATTCCTCGGATCACCGCCAAAAGAGACCTGTTGTGACCTTTTCACACATCGCCCCATTCAAGATGGGGACCCCCTTATTTTTGCTCCGTTCCGGTCTTTTGGCTTGGGTTTTCTCTCTCTCTCTCTCTCTGTCTCTTTTCTGGTGTCCGTCTTTCCGGGGGGGTTGTGTCGTCATTGAGCTTAAACGTGAAAATATTGGCCAAGTCTAAAATTAGGGTTTCATCTTTTCTGGTCAATTCAAGGTCAAGTAAAGTCGGTAAATTGAAAACTGAACTTAACGTTGTTATCAGCAGGCATCCAGCAGGCTCTCAGCCAAATTTCATCAGATTCCGAGATACTTACTATTTTTAGTAAGTCTGCAATTCCAGGCAATTTGTCAGCGTTTTTGAGATTCCGATCATCACACAGCATTAATTACATCAATTTGCTTGCATAGAATTGGTAGAATTGGACAACTTACTATTTTTAGCGGTCCGGCTTCCAGGACTAATTTCAGGGTGCAGATGCAGAGATTTTCTTTGCATGTCTGCATATTCCTTCTGGGTTTTTCAAGACCTTCGCAACGGTATAACATGCAAGTCGAGATGACCACTTCGAGTTGACCTTAGGGAGCTATTTTAGGAGTTTATAGCCGAGCTTTTTTTCTTTTGCATTATGGGTGATTCACGATGGGTTTTAAAGGCCGATGGTGTGACATCTGGCAAGGGATTCTCGCTGGTAAGGAACTTGCTATTTTTTAGCGAGTGTGCCGTAGCTGACAGTTCAAAATCGAGAAATTTGTCCCGCTGATCTTGCTTGAGCCGAGAGCCATGAGGAGATCTTTTGATACACATGCAATACAGATTAGGGTTTCCAGTTTCGAAGCCTAAAAATAGGCATCAAAAGTCAAAATCTTCGAAATCCGGTGTAAACCACCTCGATCAGCGTCCTTCAAGCTATTTGCTGGTGAAATTTCAAGTCAAACGGAGCACTTACTATTTATAGTAAATCAAATTGGAAACATGCTAAAAATAGTAAATCAGTTGCATGCATCGATGTCATTGGTCAAGTGAGTGAGATCGCCTCATTAAATTTCAACTTCGTCGGGCTTAGGAGCTATCGAGAAACAAGAGCTTACTATTTTATAGTAAGCCACCCTCGAAAATGACTATAAATAGGGGAGTGACCAAAAGTTCGCGGTGTTGTGAGTTAGCGGGGTTAGCGAGGATGCTCGTTCAAAATTTCCAGGTAAGGGCTTGGGAGAATCGCAGAGCACTGTAAATGCTTGGGGTACGTAAAATTTTGGCGAGGATGATGAAAATTTTGTCTAAGTCAGGTCGTCCGTGGTATGGAGAAATCGCTAACTTCGGCTGGTAAAATTTTTTGAAAATGTGATTCAATCCCTCTTGAGGGGTCAATCGCCCAAGGCACGAAGTCAAAGAAAGTCAGCGAAATTTCATCACCTTCCGAGGGGGTCCAAATCGTAAGATGGGGAAGGGAAAAAGTTCAAAAAATTTCTAAGTATGAAAAATCCGCCACCCTCATTGAAATGCGCCCATCCTTCTCTCACATCAAAATGCGCCCAACTTGCAAAGAGTCAACAAGGTCAAAGATCGTTCATCCTTCTCCAAGGCTAAAATGTGCCCAAATCATGCAAGTCAAGACAAAATTTTGGAAGGTGAAGGGTCACCCAAAGATGTTGGAGATTTCGTCCTTCACTAGTATGAAAATGCGCCCAACTTGCAAGTTCGTCCTCCTCACCCTCCTAAATGCGCCCAAATGAGCTCACATGAAGACAAAAAATGGAAGTTGAAAAGTCACATGAAGGCATTTGCAAGTTCGTCCTCCTCCTACAAGGAAATGCGCCCATGTTTGCATGTGAAAGGTAAATACGAGTGGTAAATAAGGTGAAAAATGTTACTTAGTGTGGTGAAAGGTGGTGAAAGCTTAGGCGTCATCCCTCTTCATGTGTAGAATGCGCCCAAGGTGGTGGGCCTTTGTGAAAACCTTGCTAGGCGTGTGAAGGGAGTCATAAGGTGTTAGGAATATTTCCTAAGGCGTTTGGAATGTGTTAGAAAGTTTTTGAAGGTGTTAAGAATAAAACGTTAAGTGTGAAGTATGCGCCAATGTTTGAAGGGTGATATAAGGCGTTGGAAAATATTTCAAGGTGTTGAGAGTTAAAATGAAATGCGCGCCTAGGGAGTAAGGGTGATATAAGGTGATTTTAAAATATCTTGAAGGCGTTGAAATGTTTTGAAGTGTGCTAGGCGCCTCAGTGGAAAGTGAAATATTTTCTAAGTGTTAAAAATTATCTAAGGCGTTGGGCTTTTGAATGAATATTTTCCAAGTGATGAAGTGGAGATAAAATGTGCAAGGCGTGCTGGGAATGAAGTTGATATAAAAATTTTCTAAATGAAGATTCCTCTCCACTGGCAATCAAATTTTTTCTAAGGCAAGATTTCAAAAGTACAAGATGATTTTAAAATATTTTCTAAGGCAAATTTATTTTCCTTGGAAAATATGCCTAGAACTCAGATGATAGAATTTTCCGGAGCACGAGCAACTTTCTCAGTAATGAAGTCAGAGACGATGATAATGCAAGGTGATTCAAATTTTTTTCAAGAGGTCAGAACAACACAAAGTGATCACAGGCGAAGAACAATTTAAAATGATGGAAATAATATTTTTCTAAGGTTCAAAATTCAAAAAAATTAAATGAACCCGTTCGTTGGGTACCCATGAATTCGAGACATTCTGACGAAAATTTGCTTCTGGGTACTGAACATTGGTGATGATGAATGGATTTCCAAATCTTTCAAGCTTCGCCGACACTTTTTCAGTGAGGAATTTGATCAGTGCTTAAGTTATGAATTTTCCTAAGGGAGAATTTTGAATTTTCTAAGGCAAATTTGAATAAAATGAGTTTTCAGAGTGAATTTTCTTCGAACGATGAATCCAAAGGGAATTACCTAGATGATTTTGATTAAACTCTTCAAAGATGAATTTTCCAGAGCAGATGATGAAGTTAAAAATTTGAATTCAAGTGACAAAGCTCCGGCTGGTGAGTTAAGAGAAGATGAATTTAAATTCGAATTTTTCGAAAAGTAATCCAAAACGCCAGTCAAAGTCAAGTTTCTAGAAGAATAATATTCCCGACGACTGGAGACAAGTGTCAAAAACACCAGAGAGGGAAAATTCGAATTCTTGAAGTGGAGTAGTGGAGTTTAATGGCACTGGCTAAAATTAACGTCTTCTAGAATTTGAATTTTAGCTATAAAATGAGCAAGTTTTTCACTCATTTTCACAACTGAGAAAGGCGAATTTGCTAAGTCTGAGTGGGCTTGAAGAAGTTCGAATTTTGCCAAGGAGTGCAAGTTGCTGAAGGGGCGCACTTGAGAGTTGATTGAAGTTGCTGAGAAAGGTACGCCATTGCTGAGTGGAGAAGTGTTTGCTGAAGATTGAGCTTGCTTGTAAAAGGTACGACTTAAGTGGCTGAAATTTGATTTGCTTGAATTATAGAAGTTTGAAAGAGGTGCGCCATTGCTTGAGAAGTACAGCCTTGCTAAGTTGAAGTTTGAAATCTGATTTGCTTAGTTGAAGTTGCTGGTTAAGGGACGCCTTGTATTGAGTTGAAATAGTTGAGAAAAGCACGAACTTGCTAGTGGGAGATTGCTGATTGCTGGTTTGAAGTGCAAGTCATAGAAGTTTAAAATTTGCTGATTGCTGATACGAAATAGTTGAAGTTGAAATTGCTGATTGCTGATTGAGAAGTAAGGTCATCAGAGTTCACTTAGAAATCTGTTCTAAGTGTCGGAATTTGAACTTATTCAAGAGAAGAAGCTGAGGTTTACAAACATGAAAGATATTGCAGCTTCTAGAATTACATTTTGCAGCCCCTATCATGCCTTATTTTATTAAATTTAATTGCTGATGAATGTTTGTTATGTTGCAGATGGCTGAAGCGATGACAACCGGAAAGGACAATGGTGCCTCAAGACAAGCCGTGATCAAGAAGCTCAGCAAAACGTTCATCTGCAGTCAAAGATTCGTTCCGAAATTAAGGCTGAGGTTAATGATTATACGAACTTGGTAGCGATCAACACGGAGACTCCTCAAGAAACATTTTGTTAAAGGATTGGAAGTCATCGGGCTTGATCCCTTAAGCACAACATCGTCCAAAGTGGACTATATATCACATTGCGGTTTCCCTTGACTATTGATCGACCGAATTGATTATGGAGTCGCCAAGCTATTCTGAGAAAAGAACTGCCGGTGATCCGTCACCCGGATGGCCAAGTACTTGCAATCTCATAAAGCGACCATTGGTAGAAGCTTCGGGATCGGTGCATAGAAACGATTTACAAGTCGAGGGCTGGCGAATGGATGTATGCTAGCTTTGAGATGCATGGATACAATTAACACTCCTTTGGATAAGGCACTCGAAGCCCGTCTCGTCTGAAATTGCGAAGCAGATCATAGCGAGGACTTGACGGGAATATTGTGATCTTATCATGTTCTTTGGCGAGGGTTGGTGGATACCCTGATCCTGCGAGCCTTGGATGTTTTATTACATCAACTGGTGTTGGAAGGAAAAGGATTATGTCAATTGGGTAGAGATGATCAGCGATGTATACATATGAGCAACTCTGGGCTGCGAGGAGGGCCCAACGTTTTACATGAGTTCCTACCTTATTTATATGTTGGCACGGATGATGAGGTACAGAGGAATTTCTTACAAGGAACCCATCGGTTGTGGCTCTCACCAGTTCAAAATTCATGAGGCGTGTACGCAGTTGCACCTTTCGAGCACAACTTATTATAAACGTGTCAACGATTCATTCACCATGTACATCACGAGGATGCTTCAGGAGAGGTTACAGTGCAGAATCTCTAGAAATGCCCAGGAGCTAATTGAGAGGTATGGGTGCTGGTTTATACAATTTCCCAGATTTTCATACATTAGGCTGCAAGGATTTTCTTCATACCCATATAGGCTGCCTAAGTACCCAACCGATAAGATAATAATGCTAGAGATAGCTAGACAGTTGCTGGCCTTTGACAAAATCCAGAAGAAAAAGAAGAAAGGAGGGATAGAGTTTCCAATTGTGATGGGCAACTTGGACGAGGTTTGTCCTTCGATACAGGCATGTAGAGAAGCTGAAAGTGAGCTTCAATTTCATCATTTCTCATATCACACAAGTAGACAACACTATGACCCACACCATAACATCAACTGGGTGTTGTCAGAGGAATTCAAACACAAGGCCACCATTGAGGATTACTGGGCTGATGCAATTGATGAGATTGAAGTGAGGAAGAGAATGTTCTCTCGGTTGCCGATTACTCTGATCAGGGAGTGTGAGGTAGTTTCGGTTCCGGACCAGGTTAATGAGGACATGGATGTTGTTCATCCAGACTATGCAGCTGTTCGGGATACTCCACTTCCGCCTATAGATTGGTCAGAGCCCGAGGTTGCTGATCTTGATACTCTTTCCATCCCGGTTATGACTTTCACCAGGGCTTGGGTTGATAGACGGGTGAGCAGATTGAAAAGTAGGTCAATTGCCTTGACCTACAACTTAATGGGAGATCACAGGACGCCCACCACAGGAAGGAAGAAACAGATCACAAGAGGACCAGAGTCCGAGAGAAAAATAGTTCAGCGAACCTCCACGAGTTCACGATGCGGTACCTGGAACCGTTCTCAAGCATCTGAGGAGGTGTCTTTATTCCTAGCTGTCCCGAGAGGTTACATTGAATCGGTACGGAGAATCACGAGTGATAATGGCCTCCACGGAGAGTCAATTGGCGGAAGTGCCAATGTACTGTCGAGATTGATCGGCATGATGATAGGGACTATTCTTGACCCTCGGTTTATTGAGAGAGATAGAGGCGGCCATGAATGATGGCGATGATGATGATATAGTGTCAGGTGACACTCAGCCACTTGAGGACGATGAGCCTCGCCAGAATGAGGAAGAAGTGGAACAGGTTAGAGAAGTCGAGGCACAGGAGCAGCGGCCCTTCGACATACTATACGAGGTGCCTGATTGGCTTAGAGATAGAATCTTGAGAAAAGAGCAGAGGTGAGGAGATTGATCCAGCTGTTGAGATGGAAGAGTTTTAAACCGGATCAGTGCTCCTCCACCGAAGAAAAAGGCAAGAAAGTTTTTGAAGATCTCCACTGATGAGGATGGCTCTCGTACTCTTCACGTTGCTGTCCCACGAGTCGAGTGTGACCGGAACGAAGCAGCTCCTGAAAACTATGTGGTCACCACCCTTGACTTGGGACGCCCTACTGGTGCTCAGATTGTTGAGGAGTGTGATAACTCCTTCCTTGCCCTTAAGGATAGATTGTTCAAAAAAGAAGGAAAATATAAGAAGTTGAAACGAGAACACAAGGCGTTAGTTGGATATGTTCAGCAGTTGTCTCGTTCTCGAGGGCAGGATGTACCAGTGATTGAGCCTCCGGCGGATGTTCCTAGAGAGTCGATCAGCGGCTTAGTAGAGTTGGGGAGAATGGCACAAGAGGCAGACAAATGGGTCTCAGGAGTTCGTACGGAGACAGAGAAATTCATGGAGGACCTATCCTTTGCTTTTCAGCAGGCCTCTTCTATTTTGGCACGGATGGATGCGGTGGATCATGCTTGGGGCGATGCTTCCATCTATCAGAGTAAGGTGATCCAGCGTCTTGAGGTGTTGAGGCATGTGCCATTGCAGTTGCTGATTGATGGAGGTGTCATTGAGGCGAATGACCGATACGATTTCTCGGTGGTATTCTTATTTATCCGCAGTGGCTTCTTCGATCTCGTACGGTAGTTGACCCGGGGATACATAAGGCTATGGCCAATATTATAGATGGAGTTAGTACTTCGAGGCCATATTTGCTAAATGGTGAATCTGATGAAATAAGTTTTGATAATTTGAGGGTTTTCTTTGGTTCCCTTCTTCGCGGATGTTAAGACCTTTGTCACGGAGTGACTTTGAAAATCTTTGCTACATTCTCACTTTGATCGAACCACAGCGGGACTCATTAGGCGTTTGGAGAAAATCTTGTACAAAACCTTACGAGAGCACTCGATCCACGGTGTTAGAGTTTAGGTTTGGATTGTGTTCGCCTATTTGAGTTCATGAGGTTGAGGCCGTACTTGATTTGTTGAGTTGGCAGTCAGAGAGAAGGCTAATGGGAACACACTACTGGACGAGGATCTTCTAGAAGACTGAGTATGGAGCATTTATTACATTTGCTATTTTGGGAGTGAGTGGGAATCTTTGATTCATTTAATGTACCACTCCCTATTCTGGCAGTTTTTAGGGTTAGGGCTGAGGTGGCACGATTCTGGCCACTCTATTGATTGTAACCCTAGCCGTCCTTTGGGACTTGGCTAACTATAAAAGGGGGAGTCCCCCTCATTTGTAATTCATTAGGAGTTAGAATCAGAGTAGACATTGAGAGAGCTAGATAGTGTAGTATTGTAGAGCATTTTGCATAATTTGGAGAAGAAAGAAAGTTTTCCCTTTGAAAACTTTTGAGGAGATTGTTGTGTAACACATTTTATGATAATAGATCTTTTCATTGATGATGAAATTCGTCTTGTCATGAAATGCTAGCAAGGTTTCTTCTTCCTTTCGTATCCAAGTAGATTAGATTCATGCAAGTAGCTTACTTCGGTGTGTGGTGTTTTATTGAGATAGCTTCGTTTTATTCCATACCACTAGCGGCTTGTTGATGATAAGTCTGCCTTGCGTGGTCAACTGGACATTATCTTGTGTTTAACTTCGGTTGTGGTTTACATACTTATATGCGTTGTTCTGATGGTGTATGTATGTTAATCTATAACTTGAACACCTTTCGCTATCCCCTTTGAAGATTGCACCGATTTTACTGAGGCTGTCCGACGGAGGCTAGGTGAAATCTGGTTGAAGTCTATCAAAATGAAGCTCCACATATCCTGCATTTAGAATATAATATAAATTTCTTAGGCCCTTTCCCCTTTACTTTCCGTATATTTCTTATTAGTCTTAGGAAAAGATGCACATTGCCAAATCATACACGTAAGAATTCCCCTTCAATATCATACATTAGCTGCTGACTGCAAGAAATCTGGACAATTGTGTAAGTCCCCTCGTACGAACACAGCAATACACATCAACCAAACTGGGTCTATTCGCACTTAAGGAACCTTGGAGTTGAACATGCGAACTTTCTCGCAATCTTAGCGCACGGAATACTTTGATCAAGAGAGGACGGAGTAGCCCCAAAACTATTTTGTTCTGCCTATTTGGTATGGTCACAAAAACCGCATCAACAAGACCCTCTAACTAGACATATTAGCCTACGAGGGCCAGGAATAGGCTAAAACCACTGAACTCTGATGCTCGCAAAATTGGGGACATTACATCCTGTGACATTTTTTAGTCAGTTGTCTGATGAGTGAAAGAGAAACCAGACCATTCACCAGAAGTCAGGCCAGAACTCAGCATCAATTTCCACTCGTTCTAGAGGCAAACATTTTCAGAAGCCTTAAGAGATCTTGGCAAAACAGTTGAAGGTACAGAAAAGTCAATTGAAGGAGCTGGTCAAACGATTGAAATAATGTCAAACAGTGTTAGGCAAGCTAATGAAGAAAGGGATAGAGTAGAAAAAATCTTTGATGGAATGATCGACGTGATGTCCCGATTATTGTCCAAGTTGGATCAGCAAGCAGCACAAAATATCATTCAGCCCCAAAATAATCCAACTGGTGAAAGCAGTGGAGTTAATGGGAATAATAGTAATGGCAGTCCTGAGGTGAATAGAAGAGATAGAATTGTGGGTCAGCATACTGCAACTTCTAGTGGGTCCTCCTCTAGACCTCTTTTCCCTAATTTCACAACAAGGGAAGAGCAACAACCAGTTGAAGCTGCATTACCTTTTGTTGATGATGCACGACAAGCTTATATGGAATATGCTTCCTTACCTCTTGATATGAGAGATGTTTGGACCTTTGATCAATATATGAATCAAAGGAGTCAGAGAAATGGTGGAAGGAATGAGCAACGTCCTCCTATGGTGCCTAGAAATGATTTTTATCAAGCTTTGGGAAAGATAACTTTGGAACATTTTGATGGTCGTAATAAGTGTACTGCTAGATCATGGGTACAAAAATTGAATAACTATCTCTCTCTCAGACCAATGCCAAAGGAAGATGCAATTAAATTTGCCACATTGCATTTGGATGGAGTAGCTCACGAATGGTGGACTCATGGTTTGGTCACTCTTGGCCATAACCTCATCCACACCTATGATGAGTTTACCAACAAGCTGATTGAAAGATTTGATACCAAGGATCCTGAGTTGAGATTCAGATCTTTAGAAAATTATGTGGCTGATTTTCAGAGGTTATCAGTAATGGTGCCTAACATTACTGAGAGAAGACTTGTGGTTCTCTTTTCTGAAGGATTAATGGAGCCTTTGAAGGGATGGGTCAAAGCCTTTGATCCACCAACTTTAGATGAAGCCATCAAGAAAGTGAAGAGCATGGAGTTGGCAGCCCCAAGGCCTAAGTTTCATTTGAAACCTTTCAGCCATAAGAAGGATAAAAAACATTCTTGAAATCTCCCAAAGAAGTTTCCACCAAAGATGTCAGAAGAACTCTGAGAACAGCTTAGAAAAGATGGAGTTTGCTACACTTGCTGTGAACCTTGGGATAAGGGTCACCGTTGCTATGGAAGAGGCAAAGCACACCGAATGGAGAGCTATTCTGATTATGGATCAGAATCTGATTCGTCTAATAAACAATACGAATCAGCAAGTAGTGATGGTGAAGAAGTTCCAGAAGAGAAGCCTAATAAGGTTAGAGATGGTAGTGCTTTAGCACAACTATCAAGTTTTCAAAAAAAATGAATCCTTTCAGGTTCGTGGAGTGATTGGTTCTTGTAATGTCCCCATTTTGGCCCTACACTCTTCAACAGGATTTAGCCTATTTCCGGAAATCCGTAGGCTAAGCTGAGGTGGAAAATTCGGGTTTCCTCTTTCAGATATTGCTCAGTTGGCGTTCAAAAGATGTTGTGCAGACTTACTATTTATAGCAGTTGCTATTTTTAGCAAGTCTATCTTTTGGCAGGATTTGTCTAGCAGCAGTTCAATCCTTTGCAGGTTAGTGTTCAGCTTGGCTATCTATTGTTTTGATGTGAACTTACTATTTATAGCAGTTGGCTATTTTTAGTAAGTCTAAATTTGGCAATAGCATCATCAACAACTCAACTCAAGTCATCTTGCTATCCATCAGTTTGAGTATTGGCATTGGTTTTGGTTATCTCCATGGACTGAGTTTTTATACTTAGTCAAATTTCATGTTTCTCAGTTGTACCCCACGCCTAGGAGTAATAACTTCATATTGTTTTTAAAGAGGGGCCATTAAGGGGGTCAATTGTGCATTTAATAATTTATTAAATGCTTTATTATTGCAAAGTGAAAAGGAGGTTGAGTAATATTATATTATTTCAAAAAGTAAAATGCAAAAAGGTGGCATCCCTTTTCGAAGTTGAAGTGATTCAACTTCTTGGAATTCGAAGAGTTCTTGTTGCTTCATTTGCCAATTGAAGTTTATATATTGTTGCTGTTTGAAGAGCTGATTATGCATATTTTTGAAGAGCAAAGTTACGTTGCTGGAATGAATCCAGAATCCGGCTAAGGGAAAGCTTAGCAAATTTATTCCATTCTTCGGGCCTGCAACTATGGTTCCCTAGGTGGTGGATTGAGAGTGCTTCATCCAGAAGTACATATTGAGCATTATTGTGGAGTTTTGGTGAGATATTTCCAGTTTTTATGTTGCTGGTTTATCATCACTGAAAGTGATTTTTGTATATAGCTTTTAGTATGAATTTTATTTGGTTATGGGTATTTGATCATTGCATTTCTATAATAGAGGCGACCATATTTGGAGGTTATCAAAATTTAATTCCAAGTTTCAGATTTTATTAAGCAAAATCGCCCTTGCAAGGAGGTCGTACCTTTTTGGAGAGCATTGGGATTCGTGCATAAATTAATGGTTGAGTTTAGATGTTGTTTTATCATTGTGAATTGGGCGCCAACCTTCTCAAGAGCTTTTGCAAGCTATATTTCATCTTCTGGAGGTATTGTGAAGGAGTTGTGATTATTTTTATGTGTTTTCAGTTTGCTGATAATCATTTCCAGATTGCTGATTTTTATATCAGTTTGCTTCAGTATTCTGATTTTGGTTTTAAGCTTCATTAATTGAGAGGATATCAAGTGGAAAAATCTTCTATTTCATTGTGCTTTGTAAAGATTGTAATAACACTTGAAAATTGCAGTTGTTTATCATTGTAAGACTGTAAACAGTAGTACTGTTCCAATCATTTAATTAGCTGCAAAATCTTATGATTAATCTCTCATATATGTAACCCCTGGATGGTTTACCGCCAGTGTGGATAAAGAACATTCTAGAAGCTTATCTCTCTTATTTGCAGCTATTTCTATTCATTGTAAAGCTAGTTAGTAGTACTAACAGCTATTTCATTTTATTGCTGCAATTTATACTTGATTACACTCCCACAATTGAGTGGTTGAGTTTTAGAATAAACATCTTTCTTGATTGTAAATTCCCCCCACAAAATAAGTGGTTGTGTGGACAGTATTCCCCCCACGTTAATAGGTGGAAGAGTGGATTTAAAGGCTGGCTTGCCACCTAATAATTGTTGTAAACTCACCCACTGAATAAGTGGAGTATTCCCACTGCTTGTGGATGCTGCATCAGCAGATGAATTGTACTTTCAGCTCTGTTTATGCCTAACGATCCTCTGACCATATGCTATCACCTCGCCCACATTGGGATATTGGTAAACATTCTTGGTTAGAGTTATCTTCTTTGTTGATTTGCATTTTTGGAGCTAACGCTAATCAGTGTTTGGTTGTTGATTTGTGTCTAATTTTGGGGAAAAAAGTTAAAGGGAATATTTCAGTTCTCAAAGGATAGTTGCTCTAATTGATACTGGAGCAACTCATAACTTCATTGACGAAGGATTGGTGACAAAGAGAGGATATAAGACTGAAGAGTTTGAAGGCTTCAAAGTAATGGTAGATGATGGTTTCACCATGTCATGTACAAAGAAGATTCCTAACCTTTCTATTCAGTTAGGTAATTATGAAGTAAAAGATGATTTCTATGTTGTTGGTATTGGTGATACCGATGTCGTGTTGGGAATACAATGGCTGCGATCTCTTGGAGAGATCACATTGAATCTACAAACAATGGAGTTAAAATTTCAAGCTGATGGAAAGAAGGTTGTTTTGAGAGGGATGTCAAATGGGGGCCCTCGAATTGTGTCCTTGAAGAGAATGGAAAGGCTGATCCGTCATGATCAAGTCAAATGGGCAGCAGAATGTATGGTCCTACCAGTTGATCCAGTGGAAGAGAAAAGGCAATATCATCCTAATATTCAAGCCTTACTTTCAAAGAAGAGCAAAGTCTTTGGTAGCCTACCTCCTGGGAGACCTCCTGAAAGAGGTTGTAAGCATCTTATTGAATTAGAAGAAGGAGCAAAGTTTGTCATCACCACGCCGTATCGTTATCCAAAGAAGCAGAAAGATGAGATAGAAAAGGCCATCAAGGAGCTATCGGAGATGCGGTTCACTAGGCAAAGCAAAAGTCCTTTTGCTTCAACAGTGGCGCTGGTCAAAAAGAAGGATGGCACAATGCGCATGTGTGTTGACTATCGCGCATTGAATCAAAAAACAATTAAGAATACATATCCTATTCCAAGGATAGATGAGCTTATTGATGAGCTCCATGGGGCTATGTTATTTTCAAAGATTGATCTCCGTTCTGGTTATCATCAAATTAGGATGAGGGAAGTAGATATAGAGAAAACAGCATTTAGATGCCATTTTGGGCATTTTGAATTTCTTGTCATGCCTTTCGGTTTGACAAATGCTCCAACAACATTTCAATTTTGTATGAACAAGATCTTTAGACAGCAGTTGAGGAAGTTCGTGCTCATCTTCTTCGATGATATCCTCATTTTCAGTAAGTCTTGGGAAAAGCACCTCAAGCACTTAGAAGAAGTGCTTAGCATCTTGGAGGCAGAATGCTTGTTTGCCAAAGAGTCAAAATGTGAGTTCGGGATGACGGAGCTATTGTACCTTGGCCACATCATTAGTGCTAAGGGTGTCAAAGTTGATCTTGAGAAGATAAAGGCCATTCTTGATCGGCCTCCTCCAAAGAATGTTTCTCCTTTGAAAGGATTTTTGGGCTTATGTGGTTTATATAGAAGATTTGTTAAGGGCTATTCACATATGGCAGCTCCCCTTACAGATCTCACAAAGAAAGGAGCTTTCCTATGGACAAACAAGGCACAGGAAGTGTTTGACAAGTTTAAACACATTATGAGTTCATGTCTAGTATTGGCTCTTCCAGATTTCACAAAACCATTTGAATTGCAATGTGATGCTTCGGGTGAAGGTGTTGGAGTTGTTTTAATGCAAGACAAACATCCCATTGTCTTCGAAAGCAGGAAGATGAGAGGAGTAGAAAAAAATTACTCAATTTATGACAAAGAAATGCTTGCCATCATGCACGCTTTGTCTAAGTTTCGTCAATATTTAGTGGGAAGCAAATTTGTTGTTAAGACTGATCACAACTGTCTTAAACATTTTATGCGCCAAAAGGATTTGAATGAAAGGCAACAGAAGTGGGTAAGTAAGCTCCAAGCATATGACTTTGACATTGAATATGTCAAAGGGAAAAATAACATAGTGGCTGATGCTCTTTCAAGAAGACGCCATTTGCAGTCACTTTGTGAGTTACCAACAGATTGGAAGGAGTTAATTGCTACTGATTATGCTAAAAATCAGTTTGCAACCAGCTTGCCTGAGAGTCATTTGGTTGATGAAAGGTATAAGTTGGTTGATGGGTTAATTCTCTATAAAGGTAGGATCTTTTTAGTGCATGAATCTAAGCTTAAAAAGAAGATTCTACAATCTTTTCATGATGTTCCCCTTGCTGGTCATCAAGGCATATTGAAGACTTACAAGCAAATTAGAGAAAGGTTTGTCTGGAAAGGGATGAAGGAAGAAATCATGAATTACATAAGAGAATGTTCTATTTGCCAAAAGAATAAAAATGAACATTTTTTTCCAGCTGGTTTGTTGCAGCCCTTGCCAATTCCAAATAAAAAATGGGAGAGCATTGCAATGGATTTTATCACTAGGTTGCCTAAGGTGCAAGGACGTGATTGCATTTTTTTTGTCGTAGATAGATTAACAAAATTTGTTCATTTTTATCCTGTCACAACTTCATTTACAGCAGCACAAATGGCTAAGTTATTCTTTAGAGAAGTTTTCCATTTGCATGGGTTGCCTAAAACCATTGTCAGTGATAGGGACAGCAAGTTCCTAAGTGCTTTTTGGCAAGAGATCTTCAGGTTGTGTGGTATAGTGTTTACTCCAAGCACTAGTTATCATCCACAAACAGATGGGAAATCCGAAATTGTCAACAAGTGGCTAGAAGGTTACCTTAGAAATTATGTTTCGGGGCAGCAAAGAGCTTGGATTAAGTAGCTTCATTTGGGAGAGTATTGCTACAACTCTTCCCATCATATGTCAATCAAGATGTCTCATTTTATGGCTCTTTATGGTTATGATGCTCCTAACTGTCAGAACCCTGGTGGTTCTCAAATTGAAACCCTGATGGATTTTGGTTTGTTTTGCAAGTTTTTCGTTTTTTTGTAATTTTTGAGGTTTTCAGGCAAATAATGGAAATTGCGATTTTACTGAGAAAATGCTAGAAAAATCTAAATAAATTCTAAACACATGAAATTACTCAGATCTTGCTCAGAGAACTTAGGCGCTTCATAATATTTCACTTCCAGACAATTTACAATAGCCAGATACTGAATATGAAGGAAATACAAATTATTTTAATAAGAAAAACCTGATTTCTTCAAGTGGCGGCTGCAGCAATATGAGGAAGGTACGGCCACATGAATAAAGAATCTCCAGGCTCAGAAATCGATGCACAACCCTCAGTTGACCAGGGCGCCCAACATTCAAACACCAGAAACTGATGAAATGTGGCTCCAGAAGAATAAAAGTACGGCCCTGCTGGTACGGCCTGACAGCAGCAATTAATGAAGTACGGCCTTTGGAATTTGTGCCCCAGTCTCTAATAAATGATCTCTGAAAAGTGCGCCTTGACTGCTAGATGACAATCTCTGCTGAATGCTGATGAATCTCTGTCTGACTAAAAGATTAAGCTCAATCTGTGACTTCTGGATGA
>VDFB02064028.1:0-11118 GCA_007258455.2 Sequoia sempervirens
TATGCAGAGAACCGTGCAAACGGATCATCAATGAGAACAAGCGAAAGAGATTTTGTCATCAAGGACAAGCGTAAACACAAGCGAGATCCAGCAGTGATGTGGATATATGGCTTGGATGAAAGGTGAATGACATATGGCTAATGATTACTTGTTGATATTGCATCATTGTTGCAAATCAATGAAGACTATCACTAAGATCCCATTCAACGCATAAATGTCTTTGGAGTCTGTGTGTAGTTTAGCAATGTGTGATGGGGTATGGTCATCACATCTATATCTTCACATCACTGAAATGGAAGATGAAGGCTTATTGAAGTAGCAATAAAGAAATGGTCACTACATCACTAAAATGAATGTGCATTCACAAAATTTATAGTGATATGGCAATAAGATAAAAACGAAGTAAATGAAAAATTGTTGATTGATGATGTGCATACATAAGGCAAATAGAGTGATGATACATGGCAATCGATCATTCATTGATTTTGCATCCTTGTTGAAAATCAATGTTTGGTCAATCGATGTCTTTGATGATGGCGATTCAATGTAAAACAACATAGCTAGGGCATGAACTCTTGGAATGGGAAGACACAGGTGTGAGCATGAGTTCTTATGTAAATAAACACAACTATGAATGTGTTCAATCCAATGGAGAAGTAATGGCACAAATTCTTACATCAACAAACAAGGGATGAGATTGATCCAAGGAAGAGGATGATCGAATATAATCACTTGGACAGATTATCAGGTAGATATCTAGCAAGGATTTTGCTGGCTATTGGATGAAGATGACGATTCTAAGGCAAAGAAGAACACACAGTTCGAATTGGAATCCACTGCACAAGAAAATGATAAAATGGCATATGCAAAAGAATAGACAACATACCATCAAAGATGACATAAAATATACCTTGGGAAAACCCTCAAGAGGGAAAAACCCATCCTCCAAAGCATCCATCACTCATGCACTATTCAACAATAAACATTACAATACATATTCAAAGCTCTCCATGAACACCTTTGAAATATCAAGCCCTCTATAATCACCCCATGTGAACAAGCATGCAACCACACATCCCATGCCATGCTTCAACCCTCACAAATGCTAACAAGAGATTCTCTCAACCCCTTAGCCAAATATCCAAGTCAACTATCCAACCTTAGACAACTACCTGTGTGTTTTCTTTTATAGAAACAAGCTCACACAAAACCACCAAGTGGTATTACATAAAACCATGTGAATAATACCATGAGCTTACAAAACCATTAACCCCTCATTTAATATTGGTAGTAAGTTTTTCCAATATTAAATATTATTCCCATGTGCAAGCCCACGCTAAATATTTAATACAATGTTACATGCAACACATAAAGTGCCCCCAAGAATGCTAGACCCATGTGATGCAATTGTCCCTAGATTCCCTAGGTGCATCACATAATAAATAAATAAAAATTACATCATAACATTATACAATGTGGAAAACACACATTTTCCTAACATTCTCCCACTTGTTGTAAACATTGCATAAGGGTAAACAAGTAAACTCAAACATGAATAAGGGAACAATCCCTCTAGCCACATATATTATCAAGGAATCAAAGTGCTCCATGTCCTCCATCAAGATACCTAGAACAAGAATCAAGGTGACCACCATCTCAAACATGAATGCTCCCATCCTCCATCATGCCAATACACAAAGATAAGAAACCATCCAAAGAGATGCCACACTATCTGTCACAAAGAAGCATTAGTCTTGCTTCCAACTAATATCCCAATACACAAACACTCAATCCAAAGGTAACAAGTATGTGTCAATAGCTATCAAGATATAATCACCATAGTTGAAAATAACACCCACAACAAATGCTCACACATCAAACTATTCATACTTCAAATTTATACAAATCATAACAAGTGAACCTCTCGCCATCAAGATATACAACCCATAACATGCAATCACAAGCTCCAAGTTCC
Source organism: Sequoia sempervirens (assembly GCA_007258455.2). NCBI lineage: Eukaryota > Viridiplantae > Streptophyta > Pinopsida > Cupressales > Cupressaceae > Sequoia > Sequoia sempervirens. Next base: position 1,976 of record VDFB02064028.1, read on the forward strand.
AAATTTGTCAATAAAGAACATACACAACTAGGAACTCCCACTGCATAGGTAATGCCAAATCTAAAAATGATCAAGGCATCTAAAGGTCCACCAATAGCAACACATAGAAGTGTAACCAACATCATATAGTACCAAGGAAAATCCACAAAGATATGTAAACCATGCAAACTAATACACTACAATCCAACTCTTACCACAAGTCCCCATAGCTCTCCCAAGTTCTTCACACCCAAAAAAGGAAAGAGATAAAGAAACCTTGATTTCATCATCAAAGAACAATGAACAAAAATATATCTATCACCATAGCACCACACAAGATCTCAAATCTAATGTCATGTGAATACAAAAAATTCATAAAGTAGAACAAGACCAAAGAGAGAACATGCAAATAAAAAACTATAGCATGTCCTTCTACACACACCTCTAAATGCTAAGTTTTGATAAGAATGATCTCCTCCATAAAACCCAAAAGAGAATAGCATTACCCACATCTAACCATAACCAATATGTATGCATCTCAAACCAAAGGAAGATCAAACCAAATCTATTTTGTTGGAAACATGAACATGATGGTGCATGGATGGTGTATGGTGTTGTCATTGATGGAAACCCATTGTAGAAATACAAAAAAATTGGTTCAAAGAAGACCAAATGGTGTGGATAATTGGCTAAGTCTTAGAGTGTGATTTCAGTGTTATAGTGAACAAATTTTATGGTCTGCATTGCTTCGTTATGCAATATCTTGTCATGTGGTTTTGAGGTGTTGATGATGTGTATTGAAGGTTTTCAGATCCAAAGTTTCAAGGTTGTATGTCTTCCGTAGTTGAAGATAATGTTGATAGAGTATCAAGCTTTGTAATGGTAGTGTTACTATAACATGCTCAACTGAATTTTCCTCAATAAAGTAAGAATTGACATTATGAATATAACATTTATGGCATAAATCCCATAGCTATTTCTATTTAGCAATTTCATGTCCATAAATATGAAATAGAAAAGAAAATAAAATTGTATATATATTCATTTCCAAACGTCAATAGTCAATTTACAAGTTGACTTGGCAATCAATCACCTCAATAGTCAATACATCATTTTACATCAATTTTATCGTTTACATCAATTTCGTCAAATACATCTATTACATCAATGATACAAGTACAATAATAGGATTCCAATATGATTCCTTTTTGACAATTCGCCTCCACTGGTGGATGAGAACATGGTTGAGGTGCTTTTCCACCCAACCACGAAGTGATGCTTCCTTAGAATTCTTCAGTCCATCGAAGAATACCCAACCATGCATGGAACACTTAGCAAGAGATATAGTTTGCAAGGTGGAATTTGTGTGTGCCTAACTACATGCATTTCTATATACTGTTAGAATATGCAAGTTTTATGTTAAGTAATTAATAAAATAATAGAGAGAGGATAAATATTAAACAGTCTTGTTCCGTAATAATAAATAAATTGACTGCAAAGCTTGGCCAAGCTCATGTTGCATAAAATGCAGCTTAGGATAGATTTGGAAAAGCAAATCTACACTCTCTGATACCATTCCCGAAAGAAAAGTTCATCATATTAAGGGGTATCCCACCCTTAGACCATCTATTAGCATGAAATTCTAGAGTGCTACAGTCTATCCTAGTACTCATGTATCATTACATTCCATCGATCAATCAAGTAAACCATAAACATTCTGGTATAACCATTCATCTTATTCATCATATATCTAGTTTTCCTAAGTTCCATATCGCAACTAAACACTGTTCCACTTATACAATTCTGTTCTTGCAAATGAAAAGTAAAATAGTCACACTCAAATGAGTAATCAAATATGATATAAGAAGGTATACTACATGTATGTCCATGTGCATAAATGATGCATTTATGCGGGTACACATATATGCCTGAAAGTAATCACAATTGGAAATATGTGTATACATTCTTAAGTTTTAAAACAAGTATTCCAATCTGTAAGAAAACTACTCTCTATTCATAATGAACATTAATCTGAATAGATAACCAGATTGTTCATGCAATAAAGATGGTTTTTAATTTAAAATGAGAGAAAGAAAAAGTACATATGTTCATCAGTTTTCCACTAGTTTCAAATTTTCTTCAGATTTTCAAAAGGCCAAGCCTCTAATTTAACCTAATCAAGCATAGAGTTGATGTGCTATATTTTCTAACATTTTTGGTTTCTGATAATTGTTTATTTCTATTCTAGATCATAACATCAATATACCATTCAGTTTGTTCCACATTCATCTCAATTAATGAAATAGAATCAGAATTGAAAGATATTACACAAAATTTATAAGCCATTATTTTCACACATCCTGGTTTGATTAACTAGAAAACTTGGGGTCGATACACATGGTATCAAATGGAAAATATGCAACATAAATTCCCATTCTAAGATTCCTTTATGGTTGTTGATCCTCATTCCTAAGGGGATTCTTAACCTGTGAAACAAAAATGCATAAGCCACTGACAACTGAGATGGCTTGACACAAGAGATTCGGGGTGTGTATGCATATATATATATCCATTCACACACACACACACACATATGCATTATGCACACCTTATTGATAAAGGGAAGTTCATATGAAATGTTGCAAGGGTTCAATATCCCTAAACCTGTTAAGGCCATAATGTATAGGCAGTGACATATTACCTTGCATGCACCATCTTGTAGTGAAAACCCTTAAGTAAATATACAAGCATTATAAATCCACATATTACCACATGTATCAGGGTCATTCGGCCTTGATACCATGATGGGACAACACATAATCGATATTCATTTTACAATACTTACACATTAACATATTTTTAGCCTCAGTGGCTTCAACTCACCATCGAATCAAAGATAAATACATTGGTGCTCGATGATTTTTTAAGAGTGATAAGCATCGCTCATTGGTAACTCTAATATTGGTGACGTTGTCACCCAAGGATAAATACATAAGGGCAGAATGATAGAAATCATTTGAAGCCAATCCTTGGCTTCGAATGGTTTCTGCCATTCAGCCTCCACCACATTTGACATGGATTCCTGATCGAAATTCATGGTTTGCATAACTACAATGAATATTACCTCATATGATGAATTCTAACACAATAAACACAAAATGAAATAATGGCAGTTTTGATAATCTGCGGGCTAAGCCCATCTACCAGCCTCGCATCGATCATGCATAGCATGTCGAACATGACACATAGTGAGGGGTTGTTTGGGTTATCACCCTCATATTCTAGGGTTTCTTAGCTTAGCATAACAAATGATAATATGATAAACAAAACCACGATTATAGTGGTAAAGAACAAACAAGAATAACATTATGGAGTTCAATATCCATTGATCACACAAGAGGAAAATACTTGACTCAAGATAGAAACAACAAAATGGTAATTGGTTTACCTCAGTAAACTGCTCAATGTCACCTTGGCTTCTCAGTCGATTAGAAACAACCTTCTACTTTTTCCCCCAAAATATTCTGATGATTTATTTGCTTGATTTTTTCCTCTATTTGAATTTCGCTCACTACCTTCTCCATTCATTGTTTGGGCTATTTTTGGGGTGTGTTTAACATGCCAACCTCTCTTAGCTGCCCACTTCCCTTCATTACCTCTGCATGCTTTGGTAGGAAATCAACCTCTTCAATATCAAGGAATAGTTTTTTACTATTGCTTTTATTATTCTTCTCATACATTCAAACATATTCAAATAGAGGAATTTTTATCAATGAAAATCCTTAATGCACATTTATTCAGGTGTACATATATATATACATATATGTATATATATATGTATGGTTATAGATGCATCTATATATATATTTATATATACATATATTATATATTTATATAAGGCACCACATTGTTATTGTTTTCCTTTTCAAGAACTTATGTTCTTGTCAAAACTTGATTAACATATTTGTTCTTTCCATGGTAATTGTATGAAATTAGTCAAATTTCATTTAGTTTTGAAACGAATGTAGTAAAATAAGCTACAAGATGAATAAGTTTGTCTATTTAACCAAATCACAATTTTCATTCAAGCAAGAATGTTATCCATCAAATGTAAATCAAATACACATGTCATGTCCTACTGTGGTGTGTGAGATTTTCTTACTGTCTGTCATTCAGCTAAGCATTCCTACCTCAACCGAGTTCTTGTTCTTCAACCCGTTCTTGCACACACACGTTCTTGCACTTGCCAACTTTAACAATAATCTTTAACCGATAATCATTGCAAAATAATTCTTTTAAATCATAAAATTTGTAAAATAAATCATTTTCTATATATTGCATTTTCCAAATTCATAAACAATAACTGATATATATATATTTATCCATTTTTCAAATTAACATTATCATATGCAAGTAGGAAAAATTGAGATGTGACAGTTATTGGTACAAAGTGCATATTGGAATGCATCACATTACATCGTGGATGAATATTATGTTATGTAGTTTTGTGGAAGTGTTTACATACATCAGAAGTATGTGTGCTCCAAGTGGAAAGTGTTTTGGTGGTCTATGTGTTGAGTTGTGAATGAACAGTTGGTTCATTCAGTTATTGCTTCACTAGTTTTGTTATGTGGTGCCGACCTAAGGATTTTGGCATTGTGTGGAGTTGAAGTAAGGAGCAAATTTATGGGAGTGATGATAGGTCATGTTGACTTATTTTAGATGTATACACATTTTGGTTCTCTCCACAAGGTGTGTGTGTTAAATTTTTAAGCCGTCAGGTTATGTGGAACACAGTTCATGTAATTAGGCTGACCTAATTGATGTTTTGGTTGGTTGTGGTATATATACAAGGTTGATTCATTGTGAGAATGATGATTATGAGTGAGAGAAGAGTGTGCATGTGAAATATGATTTAATGTGAAGTATGAAGTGTGTTAAGTTAGTTTTCAGAGCTTAATTGGAACTATATCTTCAACATGTTGTAGATGCATTATTAGCAATTCACCTTGGCAGTGAGCCACCCTTTCCTCTATCTTTTTCTATTCTAGGCAGTGAGCCATTCTTTCTTTCTGGATAATGAGTCCTTAGACAGTAAGTCCACCATTATGTAATCTCTGTTGTAACCAATTATAATATATTATGAGCTTATCCTTATAGTAGTTTTTCCCTTTCAAGGGTTTTACACCTAAATATGGTGTTCTTGTGTTCTTTGATGTGATGCATGCTTTATATGTTCCTTTTTATTATTGCAAGTTTAATGTGATTTTTGTGTGAACACATAAAATGTACCAATTGACATTGTGCATCGATCCGACTACTAACATCGTTTCATCCTGAATCATCCTTCGGTCTAACCATTTAATCAAATACCCCTATTTGATTAAATTCATCAATATTCCTCTCTTAATTAAATAAATCAGTTATCTAATTAAGTCACCTCTTCTCGATAATTAAATTAACCATTTTGATCTAATTATCCTATTGAATTAAATAATTAATTTTATTTGATTAAATCTCTAAGGTCTATCTATTAAATTAAATAAATTAAAACCTTATTTAGTTTAATCTAAAAAATCATCTCTTTTAATTAAATACATCAAAATATTTATTTAATTAATCTCTTATCACATTCCTCTCATATTTGATTTAAATAAATCCACAAATTTAATCTCTCTTCATGTCCCATCCTCTAGCTTTACCACTCATGAAAATAGATTTAATTGATTTATTAAATCATTTTTCCTCAACAAGGCATCTTTTGGGAATATTCTCCAAGTTTGAATTCAAAATCAAGTTGACATGTACATCCAACAAGGCATTAAGTCTCTCTTACATGTCCTTTTCCTTGAGCCAAATGGCATTCAATGCATTTTCCTTCCCTCTTGCATGTCATTTCAACAAATTCAAAATTCAAAAATATGCATTTATTGGCACAATCATCAAAACTTGCACATCCTCCATCCACTCATAGGTTGACAAGGGCATCTTGCCATTGGATGAATGTTAGTCCCACATTGCTCTATTTTGGACATTCATCCATCTTGGCATTCTATAAATAAGAGCTAATCTCCTCATTTCATCATCCACAATTTATGCAAAGTTACTATACTCAAATCTTTAGCCATTTTCACCAATACCATTGAGTTCTTAGCTAGGTTATGCAGGTTTTTAGCTTGGAGCACTCACCATCCTTCATCAAAGTGGATCATTCATCAACATACATCAATCTTGCATCATAGGAATTGGGAAAGGGCCAATTTTCACATCAAATTGGCACCAATTCCCCCATGGGATCATGAGTTTGCTAGTTTAATTAGGATCCAATCTCTATTTTGTTGTTTTCATTGTGTTCTTCATCTCTTTTTCCTAACTTAAGCTTTGTGAATGGATTTCGTAGGGAATCCTTGTTCTTGCTTGCATTCTCTAATCTAATGTGTTTGTTCTTATTGTTTTGCAGGTATTGGGATTGGGGTTCTCACACTTTGAATAGATGTTTAAATCGATGATGTTAATAAATTTAATTGAATACCGATTCACCTCCCCTTCAGTATTCCATGTGTTCAACAATTTGTATTAGAGCTTGGTTCCTTCTATTAGCTGGATTGTTGAGGTAGATCTTGGAGGTTGAACACATAGCTACAAGGAAGTATCATATCCCTCCAAAAGAGATTATACCCGAAGCATTTACTGAAGAAGATTATGAAGTTGATATGCAAGGAGAACTCAAATCGACTCTTGATGATCTGGATAAAGCATAATGTGAGAATGAAAAATTGAAAGAGAAGATTAAGGATGCAAATGAGTGTATCAAAAAGTTGAGGAAACAACTCAAGGAAGATAAAGAAATATTCAAGGAAATAAATGAGTAGCTCAAGCAATCAAATGAGATAATCACCAGTCTAAAAGTGCAAGTTGAAGAAGGAAAAGGAGTTGAAGATTGCTTAAATGCCAAATTGAAAGATAAATCTGAAGAATGTTCAAAGCTTGAACAAGAGATTGTGACTTTAAGATCAAATCTAGAGAAATAAAAGATTCAAGAAGACAAATTCAAGAACTCCACCTTGCTTGATGGAATGATTGCAAATCAGAAGGCTTCTAAGGATAAAGAAGGATTAGGGTTTGAAAAAGGAGAAGTTTCAAAGGAGAATCAAACTTCAAACAATGTTGAAAAGAATAATGATAAGAAGAGCAATGTCAAACAAGTCTAAAACTAGAAGAAATATTTCAAAAGACCTATTAGACATCATGTTGCACAAAGCTATTCATACTTTAATGGTTATTGTTACTCTTGCAATAATTTTGGACATAGAGTGTAGAAGCAAAATGAATCACAATGTTCAATCCTTTCATGGTTAGTGTTTTACATTCAATATATTTGGTCATAAAGCTAGTGAATGCATAAGTCAAATGATGAATGGTTACAATAAAGTTATGATGTTTCAATCTTTCAATGTTTACTGTTATACATGCAATGAATTTGGGCATAAGGATTTTGAATGCAGATCTAAAGTGGCAAGAATTAAGTCTATTCAACAAAAAGGTGTCATATGTCACAAATGCAACAAACTAGGAAACACAGCTAAGTTTTGTAGAAGCAAGAATGTGAAACCCTCTATTTCATAAAAGAAGACTAATCCGATAAAGAAGGTTGATTTGGTTGAGATGAAGAAGGAAATGAACAAGACATGGAAGAAAAAGGAAGAGAATGAGATGAAGGGTGAGTTTGTGCCAGCCCCTGGTGCAGATGTTTCCTCCAAAAACTAGATAAAGAGCTTTGGCTCAGGGGGAGTTTTAACAGAAAACATTCAATGTCCCTATCAAAGATGTGATGTTGATGCCTTTAACACATTGGTATATGTGTAGATTGACATGGTTGATCTGTTGATGGTATCTCTGATGTGAAATATCCCATTACAAATATTTGTGGACTGAATGAAGGTGCCTATGATGACAAAGTGAAAGTTTGCTAGTTTTTTGACCTAACTATATTTGTTGCAATCAATGCATATTAGGTCACAAGAAAAGACTTTATATGTAATTTCACATATGTTAAATTCATTTGTAAGTGAGAAATTGAAGTGGGGAGTAGAGAAAAGGAGATTTGAAGCATTTTTGAACTTTTTTTGAAACCCTACTGATGAACTCCAAAGGTATTTATCAATTATTTCTTACAAACCCTAGTTTTGTGAAGATTCAAGATGTTTACTCCCCATGTAATTGATGTTGCGGAGTGACCAAGACCTAAATTTAAGAAGCAACCATTCAAATCTATGGAATCGGATCCTAAAGGTGCATTTTTGAGGGTTCTGTATGGTGTGATGCACATAGAGGATGTGCGGATGTACATTCATACTAAAATGGAAGAGTATGATCATCTGAAAATGGTGGAATATTATGTGAATGTGTTGACTAGAGATGACTTTGAACTAAAACCTAAATATGAGAGCTTAATGGAGAAGAAATTGGATATATGAAATAACTTTCCCTATTTTTTCTATGAGTATGAGTGGGTTAAATATGTGTTGAGTCAAATTCATGGTAAATTCATGTGGTTGGATATGTCGTACATGATAAACAAGGAAGCAATTAGGTTTATTATAGGGTTGTGCTCAAATGGACTAGTTCTGACACTAAAGGCCATAAAGAATGATGCACAGTAATTAAGCTCACCAAAGTGAAGTTTGACAAACGAGCCCTAACGATGAATGATATAGATGATCCAGTGGTGAAGTATATGTCTATGATGACTAGATACAAAATTTTCTATGCAAACAGAGATAACTCTATGTCGGCCATTGTAATCCACACAACTCATCAGATGGTGAAGGATAAACATTGATTTTTGTGACTCCTAAGACAAAAGTTGATGAAGAACTTGCAGAAGACCAAAGAATCAAGGTACGCCTTCTAGTCTGGTACCTTAGTTATTTGTTTATTATTTTACTTTCTTAGAGAAGTGCCTGAAGCAAAGAACATTGTATGGTTAGATAAGATTCCAATTTCTATTCAAATAAGAGATCATTTGAGAAGGTTAGGAAACCTAGAAACCCATAAATCTATGTTGTGGGGTTTCTTTAAGACATTTCAGGGCAAAATGCAAGAAAGGTACAAAATTTTGATAAGTGTAGTTGAAAAGTATAAGAGTGATATAACCTTCATGG
>VDFB02064030.1:0-45212 GCA_007258455.2 Sequoia sempervirens
TGGGACAAAATTTCTCAGGATTCTTAGGCATATCGTGAAAGCCTCTAGGAATAGTCCCCAATGGAGAGGGATTATTCTGAAAAAATGCCATTAGTGGTGGTTGAGCTAGCTGTTGGATGGGTTGAACCAGTTGTGATAGCACTTGAGATGGATTCGGTGGTGGATTGATAGGAGTCCACTGGGGTATTGCTGAAAAGCTTGGTGGAGTGAGCGGAGCTGAAAAAGGTGGTATGATGGTTGCCCCAGTCATGTGACTCTTGTGTCTTATTGGGGTCTTGAGTTCTATCAAAGGTAGTGGATTTTTAGTTGATTGAAGAACTCTCTAGGACCTTTCTAGTGAGAAAAACTCAATATTATCCAGCTTTCTCTTCGGCCCCTCCTTCTAGTGCCAGTTTCTGTTGATGGTTCGGATGAGCACAACAACAGTAAACAGAATATTATTATTTTTCTCTCCTGAAAGAGAAAGAATAACGCATGGATATCTAACTCCCAAGGTCTAGGTAATCGGTTCTCGACTGTGCTAATTTTACTCAATGGTTGATGTGGACTATAATGTTCAAGGGGCCTGCTGGTGTTGAGCTTGTGGATTGTTCTAAGATCAAACATTTAAACCTACTTTCACTAGGGTTTTTAAAGAAACAGAAAAAGATAGATCAAAGCTTTGGAATCGAGGAGAATAATAATTCATCCAACTTAACCAGACTTGTTACCTTTCAAAGAAATTGCTAACTAAAACTGGGGAACAAAATTAACTTGTGATTAACACATAGTTTCATCCATTCACAGTGCTAACTTCAATAGCAGATTGAAAATCACTACTTAAACAAAACATAAAATAAAACTTCATTCCTTGAAAGCTTTTCAAATCGAATGATTAAACCCAGATAAATACCATTCTGGAACACAACATGAAGTAGATTTAAATCTAGTTGCTTCTACTGCTAGTGAAATAGATAAGCAACATTTACAAATCTAGCACAATCACCAGTGTACAAAAAACCTATGTCTTCAGACTGTTTCCATCTATACTAAGAAAAATAGAAGGATACATTACTGCCTTCTGTCGAATCTAACTCCTATTCTATTCTACTCTTAAGTTTTTTTCTACTACTACTCTTTTCTTTCAGAAATCTCCTTCTTTTCTTTTTCTAAAACTCCTCCTTTCTAAAAGAGGAAAAATAGCAATATATAGAGAATGTATCAAAAAAAAAGTCAGCCCCTGTTTTAGAGTTTACAAAAATATCCCACTTTAGAAGGGTCGACCCTCAGATATTTTTGGAATGAAGTTAATGTTGCATTTAATGTGTATCCTCGCTGTCCATGTTGGTGAAGGATCGCCCTCAGGAGGAGCCTTCAAATCTTTTACAACCACAACATTAACTTTTGGTCTCCATTTCCACCTTCGAACTTCCATCAGAGTTGCTTTGAATGTCCTAGAGCATTACCATTAATATCGATCTACCTTTGCCAGTAGACCTCACAGTTGTCCCTTAGACTGATGGCCTCTTCCTCCTTTCGGCCTTCTTCCTGCTCAAGATCTTTCTACAAGTTGACCTCTTCTTGAAGCAGCATCAAATTTTCCCGTTGGATCTCCACACCATTGTTCACTGAGTTGGTCCATTGTTTTTGATCTCAGAGTAAGTATATGTTGTTTATGCTCCACTGATCCTCCTCACAAGAATATTCAATCATTTAGACTGTCACTGGCCCATCCCTTTAGCTTCTTTTGATTGGTGGAACATATGCCATGCAAGATTCCCAAATAGTCAAAAGTTATTCAAACAGAATCACATGTCAGTGAGACACTAGCTGTGTCTCCCCGATGCGATTATACTCTAGAGTAGCAATTGACATAGCTTACCACCATCGACAAGACTTCATAGTGAGTGGCTAGGGTTGTATCAATATCCCAAAATTGTCGCCGAGACAATCGCACTTGGCAAGACATGATAGCGAGTCCCTAGGAATCCTACCGTTGTGCTCCTCCATCAGTGAGACATCCACATTCGGCAAGACATCATGGCGGGCAGCAGGAGTTATAACGATATCTCTTTTCCATTGGCAAATCCATCGCTATTGACAAGACTCCCCATTGTTGGCAGGACCTTTCATTGAGCCCTTCGTCCTTCGGAAAGACACCATTGGGTCAGCCAAACATTACGGCAAACTCAAGATCCCTCGGTGAGCTCATTTTATTTCGAGGAGACTCCACTTGGTCGCTGGGACTTCATAGCGATGACACCTCCTATCGGTGAGACTCTAGCGAGTCAACCAGACATTACAGCAAACTCAAAGTTATAGCAATATTCCCTTTCATCGCCGAGACAATCGCACTCGAAAAGACATCATATCAAGCTCAACACATTACACTGAAGGCACAAAACATGTCAGAAAAAAGACCACCAGTCGGCGAGATATCATGTCGAGCTCCTCAATTCTCCCCGAGCTCATTCTGTTTCGGTGAGACCCTGCTTGGTCGGCGAGACCTTTTGCCGAGCTCAAAACACTATGCCAAAGGGAGAATCCCTCGGCGTGACTAAAAACCATCGGTGAGACATCTCCCCGATGACACCTCTTTTCACTGAGACCTCACCCCTTCAGCCAGACCTTATGTCAAAGGCATAACCTTTCGGTGAGACCCTATCAGGTCGGCAAGACCTTTCATCGAAGCCACCTTGTTTCAGCGAGAGCTCATTTCATTTCGGGGAGACTCCACTTGGTAGCTGAGACATTACGACGAACTCAAACTTTTCACCAAGACCCTTCATCGGTCGGCAGGACCTCTCCCCAAAGCTACCCCCTTTCACCAAGACTTCTATCAGTCGGGAAGACTTTTCCCCGAACCCAATTTCTTTTGGTGATGCTAGCCTTATGCACAACGGTCAGTGAGACTTCAGCATGTCGCGGAGACATGTAAAAACCCACAGTGATTAAAATTTTTGGCTGACTGATATATTTCAGATGAATAGAACCACACTGCCAGTCGGAAATACAACAAGAGGGTCTCACCGACTTATACTTTGAGGAATTTTATGCCAACTCTGATTGAGGAATTGTTTTCAACTGACTTCCTTGAGAAATAATATCAGGTGAATGATTTAATCCTGCAACACAAATGCCTCCATTAGTCCTTAAAGCATATAAAATACACTATTGTTTATCATGCCTTCAATTTTAGCAAAAATAAACCCAACTCCGGCTGAACCAGAACCAAATCAGACAAAACAAAGGACAAACTCAAGAGGAAAACAAAAGAACTCCTAAGACCAAACCAGACAACCAAAGGCAAAGAAAACAAAGAAAAAAGGGGGGACCTATTTTGTTCCAGAATAAAATGGGGTGGTTATGCAAGGCATAACACGACAGATCTTGGAGAATACCTTCCCTATAGTTATGTGGGTCTGTAGGGTGCTTTCCTGGCTTCCTCCATGTGAGAGATCTTGGGGGACGCTTCTTGGGTATCCTCCATGTGAGAGTTCTTGGGGGACACCTTCCTTGTAGGTATGTGGACCTGTAAGGTGCTTACTTCACAGTGATTCCTTCATGTGAGAGATCTTGAGGGTTGCCTCCTTGCAGGTTCATGGGCCTATAAGATGCTTTATTTCTTCAGCTTCATAGTTCTAAGAAGCTATGAAGTCCTTCACATTCCCTACACCTTCAAGTTCGTCAGATCGTGGTCTGCTTCCTCGACAGTCTAGGTATACACTTATAAACTTATTCATTCTTCTATCTTATTTACCGAAGTACTCATCAATATTTGTGCTCGCTAAAGTGGGGGAAAGTGTATAGGAGTGAATTTTCACCCCTTATGAAAATTCCCCTTTTTCCTCTCTCCATTTTAGAAAACCAAGTTTGGAGGCTTAATTACATCTAAGCTTGTTGCTTTCATTCCACTTGGCACTTGTTTTGAGCATTGGTGGGGAATTTGTATCAGGAACACCCGCACAATGTGTAGACATCTGTACAGCATGCTTACATCCTTGGCAGATTCCTACGGCTAAACCTACAGAGGCATTACACTTCTCATTAGCAATTGATTTGTAACGCCCTCTTCGGCTGAATGACTCGAATATGGCTGTTTTCTTCATCTCTCCTTCAAATTCCCTCCTTCTACATGTATTTCAACTTCTTCCAAGCTTTCAGTTCAACTTCTTCACACTCTTGCACTCACTTCTTGCATTCTCAAGCACTTCTAGTAGCACTTTTGCACTCCATAGCAGCAACAACTTCACTCCATCACTTCATTAGACCAAGTGTGGGACAACACCATTGTAGCAGAGGCCCGAGTACTCTCATTCTCTCCTCCATTAGCCTTGAGTTCTCTTGGTGGAGGTGGTAATCTTCCCATTCCTATCCTTTATTACTTGGTTGAGTAAGCACATTTACTATTTTGTAGTGTTATAGTATTCCTTATTACATTACTTTCTTTATCATACTCAATTTTTTGGCTATCCGTGGAGGTGGAAACACCTAAATGGGGGTCTGACTAAGGCAAGACCCTATACAACCACCCAACATTTTTCCTCCTCTTTGTGTGTAGGTGAACGTGCTTTTGGGAGCTAGCTGGAAAACAAATTTCTTTATGAGATCATTCTTGCCACCCTAACTCTTGCATTTTTACTTTATCATATTAGAGCATATTTTGTTTACTTAATAGCATTATTTTGGCCCTTTAGTGGTAGTTAGCTGGATCATTAGCTCATTTTCCTAGGTTCTACCTTGTCTCTTTAGTTGTCTATTTGTACGAACGCCAACACACTTGAGAGATTTCGGCACACTGCACTATCGTCCCAAGACCGCACTTCTATCCTCAGGCAGAGAGCTTTCTGAGGCATAGTGTTGAACTCGAAAATCAGCTCGCCCAACCCATCGTATATTTTGGGTTTGTAGAGTGATTGAAGGACCTTATAGTCCTCATCATTCTCATCCTACATTTCCTTACTCCCCATTAAGTTGAGGTATGTTGGGGCAGCCTTCTACTCTTGGCCCTCCGTGACCTGGGGCTTTGAATGTGCTTTGTCCCCCTCTCTTACAAGACCTATCCTAGACATTTGTAAGTTATTTCTTTTCTCATGGGATTATCTCTTCCTTAGTTATTTCTTTTCTCATGGGATTAGCATTCATAGTATTCATTCGTCAGGTTTGTAAACCCTTGTGGCTGATGTGGACCTTTGTTGGAGCTTGAGAAGCATATTTAAGAACATTTTAATTCATTATAGAAGATTAGTTCTAAGTTAAAATAGATAGATTCATTACATTTTTGCATCAACCCTTTGGGGGCATGTAATAAGGCCTTTATCTAGTTGAATTATTGAATGCCCTTGTGGTAGGTGTATGAGCCCTGAATATTCACCCATGAGGAAAATTTCACATGTAATATTACCGGTTCAATAAATTTTCATGTTCACATATTAGTTTCTTGTGTTATTTCTGTTATGTTGACTCTAAGTTGCATAGTTTTGACTATTCTTTTTGAACCCTCCTACCATGACTACAACATATTTTAATAAAGCTCTTTTATTTCTCAATGTCCATGCCAAAAGTAAATAAAATCCTCATTCTGCATGTAAAATGGAAAAGTCAACTCTTTTTTTGGGTACCAAAGGTTGCTAAAAGAGAAAAGAAAATCTAAAAGAGATCTCCATGTAAAGAGGGAGTCATAGGGTTTTGTAACTATTGGAAGTGAAGTTTTGAAAGCATGGAGATAGTTTTAAGAGGATTGAAGAAGGGGCATGCAGTTCTTGACTCCTAAGACACCTCCCATGCTACCAATTTTAAGAGATTGAAGAATTTGCATGAGATTTCAATTTTTCTAGAGAGAGACTAATGAAGTTTCTATGAGATTTACAAAGGGAACATGAGAACCTTATATTTGAAACTTTGCAAAAGTGCTTGCTTATTTTATGTTTATGGTTCATTATTTAGATCTCTCATTTTAGCACTACCCAAAACTCAGAGCTACATCATAACCTTTGTGAAAAATCTACAGCTACCTTATAGAGTCTTTGAAATTTCAAAGATCTTTCATCATTATGGTTTTCATGCTAAATACATCTGAGTTCTTTCTAAACCCTATTTATATCTCAAAAGGTTTTCTATCATAATGAGGGGTTGGACAAATATCTTTGAAATACTTGCTAATAATCAATAGAGATATGCAAACCTTACAAGAATTTATTGCATGTCATGAGGATTACATTATGTAAAGAAAGATAGGACTAGGGTTTGTTAATAGTAAAAAAAACTCTCTATATAGTCAAGAACTATACCAAACCCTAGTAAAGACTCTTATTGCATCATGGGAAGGAAAGGAAATTCAAGGAAATGGGGAAAAGTTTCAATGGAAACTTGTGATATGAATAATATAAAAATAATGATATGTTTCATGAGAAATGTTGACAATGGTGAAGGACCTATATTATTACATTATGAAAGAAAAGGTTAGTACAAAGAGATGACAGTCAAAAAGCAAATGACCACAACCTTGTCAAAAAAAATTATGAGAAGGAAAATTCAAGTAATGAGAGGGAATTTGTATTACCTCCCTCACTTTGGGAACATGAAGTAAAGGTTTTGAAGGATGGTTTGAACTTTCTACCATTGAACAAAGAAAATTCAAAGAAGACATGATAAGTTAGTGAGGAGAAACAATATAGATGAGCATGGAAAAGAAAGCATCATGGAAGTTGATATAATTTTTTTTGTATCTAATTAGCCACCAAAAGGTTTCAACTCCTGATCATAAGAATGACAGTACAAGCATTGGTAATCAAGGAGATCAAGGAAAGAAAATTTCTTGAACTAAGATTGATTACTTGTTCTTTTGCATTGATAAGGACTGTCCTCTTTACAAAATACTATGTTACCTCCTCAATATATTTTATTTCCTCTTCAATCTCTTTCATTTAGTATGAAAAAGCATTAAATTCATTGACTATTTTGATGATTCAACACAAATGGTAGTGACAAGTTTTTTTTGAGTGATACATTGTACCCTAAGTACCTATACCCTAAAAAGAGGTCAATAACTCAGTCATTGTTCAATGTACAATCATTATACAATAGAATAGTCATGAAAAGTACAAGACTACCATGTAAGGAGATAATCATTTCTAAAGGTACACACTCCCTGCCTTGAATGGATATTCCAAGAGAGGAAAAATAAACCACAATAAATAGACAGGTCTTCAATAAGGACAATCAAGGAAATTATTCAAAGAAAGAAGACTATCATTTAAAGAGTGTTGACCTCCTACAATGATTTAACAACTAAGCCCTTACAGTTGTGATTCAAAGATTGGACATCTAATTGAATAGTCATTTCAATCATCATGAAGGTGCATTTAACTTGTCAACCCAGGGACGTGAACTTGAAATAGGTCAGCATAGTATGTGCACGAAGGATCCAAAGTAGCCATATTCATTCTACAACTAAGAAAAACATAATGTTGAAGGTAAATTGCTTAGAAAGAAATAAAATAAATGTTGAACATCAACCAACAACTATACTAAGCTAAAATGCATGACATAAATGAAAATATGAGCAAACAAACAGGAAACTACTTTGTTTGCTTTGGCCATAGGAACAGTCACATAATGGAATTCTAGTGTCTGCAGGAATAGTCAGTGTCAAATTCTTAACTAATTACTGAACAGAGAGTAATAACTAAACTAATACTAAAATAAAGGATGGAATGCTCACCAAGTGGCCCCCCTTGGATGAGTATCCTATAAAAATAATGTAAACTCAGATGCACAAACTTATAACTTCATTTTATTCATTGGAAAACATGAGTACAATAGAGCAATGTAACTGTATTGCTGAAAACTAAGAATGCAAGTACATCATCAGAGCTCACAAACTTCTGCGAAGGACCATGTGAGTCTTATTTATAGGAAAAGAAGCTACTAACTAATCACCTAGCAAGGCAATCAACTCCAATAGATTACGAGGATGCCACTTTAGGGAAAGCATGAAAAGTGGAGAGGCAGTTACGCATGCACGCAATCTGGTTAGACATGCTTGCCTCAATGCATATTTAGCACAACAATAACACCTATATTCTCCCAACAACAATAAATACCATTTACAAGGCAGTTACAACTCAATTTGCATGAGGAGTCTCCCGTCATTAACCTCCATTGACCTTTGAATGATTCCCTTATTGAACGTTATGGTGAACAACTAGCTAGCAAAATCTTCTCAATTTAGTGGCTTCTAATCATATCTGTATGCCAATATTAGTACGCACAATAATTGCAAATCTTTAACTATCTTAAAGAACGTTTATTAATCCACATGTAGAATTAACACAAATAGTCCATATAACATGTCAATGTCATTAAAGATTTGCAGAAATAAAATTAGGCCCAATGTCTATGGTTTTGAGGAAATACCAACATTCAAACATTAAGGTCCATGAAAACTTCAACAAATAGATCATAAATTCTACCAAAATTAAACCATAAACTCGACTCATCATTCCCCCCAACCTAAGGTTTTGTTGGTCTTCCAATAGGGGAAGGGTTGTTCTTTTGCTTAGTCAAAGCCCTGAAATTTGCAATCGCCAACTATCCTACATCAATGTTTGTTGTGCTTGAATCAGGATCCCAATATAACACTTGTTGTCTATCCAATCTGTTCCATCTCTATCTCTCTGTAGCAATATCATAGTGGTGAAACCTAAAATTTGGCACAGGCCACATCAAGATGGGTGGCTGAAAATTTAGTGGAAGCCAAAATCATCCCTTTGTCCTTCCAATCTATATATATCAGTCACTTCTTTTAAGTGTTGCAGCATAGTTCTATATAGAGTGGGGCTTAACTTTTTTTAGCTCATCAGTTAGGCTATTCCATCTTTGTGAGAGGTATCTCTTCATAGTTTCCTCTTTTTCTTTTGCCACCACCTCATATTCACTGTAAACTACCTCTATCCAAGGCATGATCCTATTACCATAGCTAGGTCTGAAAAGAATTTTGTACCAATCCTAGTAAATGTCCCTTGGGTTTCTTGATTCAGCCCTGATGGGCAGAGGAATGTTGGATTCCATTTATTTATAAGCCCCATATTGTTGTCCCTAACTAATCTTATTTTGTACCCAAGACATAAATTCCCTTAATTGGACATCCCAAACATACAACAATGGATTCCAATCATGGTCTTGAGTCACATCATAATTATTCAGATAGAATTCACACAACAAATTCTTCATCTCAGGGGAAGCAATCCAATAAGCATTGAAAAATTTAATAGGAGTCTCAATGGAAGGGTTCAAACTTGAGACAATCCTTCCCAGCTTAAAAGAAAGATATTTCTCCTTCAAATGCGAAGCATAGACCCTTGGAGGGGTCCTACATTCTACTATCTAGGGTACCAAGGTTGTCATATTGTCCACCTTCTTCTTTAAAGTAGCAATTTATGCATCCTTGTCTCCAATCTCCTCATCTCTCTTTTGAATTTCCTTCTTCAGCTTCTATTTATCCTCCTTACATTCTTCTTCCCTTCTTTGCAAATCTTTCCATAGATTCAGAATTATTGTCTATACTATAAAATTAGGGGGGTTATGTATTCCTACCAACATTTTTCCTGGCATTTTCTTGGCACTGATGCTTGCTCTCCATATGGTACCAGCTATAGGGATTTAGGTTGTTTAGTCAATTCCGGCTGCAGGGGTACTAATTGTTCTCCCAATTCTAGCTATTCAGCCTCTTGTTCCTATTCTTGCTCATGCTGCAAGAACTCTTGCTGCAGGATCTCTTACTGCAAGATCTCTTGTTGAAGGGTCCCTTGCTACAGGAAATCTTGATTTTCCTCATACCCTTGATTCTCAACTTGTTTTGCAATATCAACAAGATCTGCCAATGTTATGTTTGCTACTTTCTCAAATATGTCATGTTCCTCGACATTCACCTGCCCCATTCGAGCTTCTGTGTCCCCCTGTGGTGTTTATCTAGGCTTAGGGATTTCCTATGGAGGCATATCAAAGGTTGGCCCGAATGGTCTTAATTTCCTAGGAGGGCTTTCACATTTTTCTTTGGCTGCAGGATGAACAATGCCAACCTTCCGCTTCTTAGAGCTTGGTACTTCTTCTTCTGCCAGCTACTTTTTAGATTTTCCTTTTATTATTTATGCTTCTCTCTTATGTTCCCTAGTTCTCATTAGGATGCCAAGAGGAACATCATCATTAGAATCTGGAGAGGAACTTTCTTTGTCTGAGTTCTCTGTCTTAGAAGAGCTAATCTCTATGGTTTGTTCTGCTACAAGAGGGTTTACACTAGGGCTTGTGTTAGAGGTTGAAGCACCAGGAGTGGCTTGATCCATGCTCAATCTCCTACTAGACCTATGAGGTTGAGGTAAAACCCTAGGTCACAAATGCTCCGGTCCAATTTGATCAATATTTATGAATTCTTCCCAAGTCATCTTAGATACATCATGTAGAGACTTCTCAACTAACAATTTAATCAAACAATGGTGGGAAATGGAATTGTCCCTACCTTTCAGAGTCTCGGCTACCATGATTGAAAGAAGGTGGTATAGCACATTCGGCATATTCATCCTCCTCCTATGCCTCATGTGATTCAAGAGTTTGAAGTGCACAAAATGTAGATTCAACTAGCGACCTTCACAGGTGATATATTTTATAAAATAAACAACTATTTTCTTCCATGGCTCAAGTAGAGAGGTTCTTTTCACACCTTATTTGTCCATGCTCAATGGAGGGTCACGAGGTTCTATAAATTTGGCCCTAGCTGACCTGGACTCTCTGGAAGCAAGGTAATTCTCACCCTCGGCACACTACCCTATAACTTCTACAATTCTTTCTTAAGTAGCCAATACTTCTATCCCTTAGACAATGTCTAGGAAAATTCTAACACAACATTTTCATCAAAACCATTAAGCTTCAGGAAGTAGTCTAACTAGCCGCAATTTCTAAATTTAGCTTGTGAAGGTGCATCCTACAGTAATACATTGTGAACTATGGGTTCATTCTTGATTAACCCACCTCCCATTGTTCAGTTTCCTACAATCAAACAATCACTTTGCAAAGTTTTCCTTCCTACAACATTTCCAAATTTCCAACGCCAATGTCGTCTAAATTTTCCCTTTCTATTTTACCTTTTGGTGACTTAAGATTATGACAAGATCAATAATGGTAGTAAAGGAGTAATAAAGAAAGGTTATGATGGAGAAAAATGGCAGCGGCAGTTCGTGTCACCTCACATATACAAGCCGTCATCTCACTCAGAATTCAAATTGGCTTGATTTAAACTTGATGACATAGACTAGCATGGAGTG
The DNA here is from genome assembly GCA_007258455.2 of Sequoia sempervirens. Lineage (NCBI taxonomy): Eukaryota > Viridiplantae > Streptophyta > Pinopsida > Cupressales > Cupressaceae > Sequoia > Sequoia sempervirens. Next base: position 11,298 of record VDFB02064030.1, read on the forward strand.
ACACATGGGAAAAGTACTCACATCTTTCCCCCCTAACCTAAATTTGAGCATGTTTCCTCACATGCGAGGTGGTAAGGAAGATTTGACAGGGACAGGGAATAATGACATGCTATGGTGAACGTCCATATTAATTCAAAGCAATTAAATGAACACACTAAAGACAATTAAGATATAGCAATTAATTTGTACATACCTGGATTCATGGAAGATTCATTGCAAAGATCATGGAGAAAGTATTAGTTTCCTTTTAAGAAATAAGTTGAGCAATTAATGAGAATGAGGTGGAACGAGGTGAAGTGGAATGAAGTGAAATGATGGAAGAGAGAGAAAGGTGGAGATGGATGGGAAGATGGGTGGATGGGTGAAGAAGTGGACTCCCACAAAAGTGGTAGTCTTTATTATGACAAGGTACATACCTTAATTAACTAGGAGGGACACTAGGTCCACTTCCCTCAGCTGCAGGAAGCTCAGGTGTTGCATGTTGAGTGAATTGTTGTAGGAACTCCTCTTTGGAAGTTGGCTTGTGATACAATCTGAGGCGATGACCATTGACAAGCAACTTAAATCTGATTGGTTCAATAGTAGTGAGTTGAACAACACCATTGGGGAATACTTCAGCAACCTCATGTGGTCCTAGCCACCTTGTCTACAATTTTCATGCATTATCCTGATACTTTGAGTCATAGAGCAGGGCCCAATCTCCTGGTTGTAATTTCTTGTCCTTGATGAATTTATTATGCCACTTGATTCTTTGATTTTGCACTACCTATGTGTGATGCAAGGTTGCTCTCCTCATCTCATCCAAAGCATTTAGTTGCATGATTCTTTCTCTTTATGCCTCAAAGATATCCATTCCAAAGTCTACTGTAGTCCTATGAGTCTTATGTTCAAATTCAATTGGCATCATAGTTGTCTTTCCATACAGCAACTCAAATGGAGTGAAGCCTATACTTATTTTCTAGGTGGTTCTATAGGTCTAAACAACTTCTGGCAGCCTGTTGGCCCAATCCTTTTTATGAATAGCCACTCTTTTGGTCAGGATGGCTTCAATCTCCCGGTTGATCACCTCAACTTGGCCATTGGCTTGAGGGTGATAGAAAGGGGACTTCTTGTGTCTTATGTTGTACTCATTAACTAGTGTTGCAACAAGGGTTGATGTGAATTGAGCCCTTTGATCAATCACTATCTCTCTTGGAACTCCATAAGTTGTGAAAATCTCCTCATAAAGAAATTCAGCAACCTTATTGTCTCTAGCATGCTTCATGGCCTTAACTTCTACCCACTTAGTTACATAATCAGTGCAAACTAAGCTATAAGACTTACCATTTGATGGAGGGTCAATGGGTCCTACAAAATCTAGTCCCCATTTGTCAAATGGAGTGATTACTACCTAAGGGAAAAGTGGCATCTCATCAAATTTGGTTGGTCGGCCCATTCTCTAGCATCTATCACATTTTCTTGTATACCTTCCCGCATCTTTGTGAATTGTGGGCCAATAGTATCCTATGTTCAAAATCTTCATTGTTTTCCTCTTGGCCGCAAAATGTCCTCCACATGGTTCATTGTGGAATGCATGCAAAATATCATATGTCTCATCTTCCCTCACACATCTACTCATGACATGGTCTGGTCCAATATAAAACAAACATCCAACAATCCGTGAAAAAGGAAAAGATTTTTCAATGAGAACCCTTCTCTCTTTTGGAGAGAAGTGAGGAGGAACTCTCCTTGTGACCAGATAATTAGCTATGTCAACATACCAGGGTGTTTGCACACTGATGGAGAATAGATGCTCATCAGGAAAAGAGTCATCTATGGCTTGATTGTTTTTTGATGTAGTCAACCTTGAAAGAAAATTTGTGACAACATTGGCCTTTTCTAGTTTATCTACAATGGTTATGTCAAATTCTTGCATCAACAATAACCATCTTGCCAGCCTACCTATGATCAAGGGTTTATTCATGAGGTATCTAATGGCTACATGACTGGTGTGCACAAAGATTTGATAGCCTATTATGTAGTACCTGAATTTGTTCAAGGCATAGATCACTACCAATATTTTTTTTGTCACTGTATAGTTGAATTCAGCTCCTTGCAAGTTTTTTCTAACAAAATAGATGGAATTTTCAATGGCTCCTTATTTCTATCCTAAGACTACTCCTATGGCATAGTCTGATGCATCTAAATGGATGTGGAAAGGAAGCTCCCAATTAGGACCTTTGAGTACACGAGCATGAGTCAAAGTTGCCTTCAAATCAGAAAATGCTTTGTCATAGTCTTTTGTCCATTGAAATTCAACATCTTTGGTGAGAAGAGTATACAATGGTGTTTCTATTTTGCTGAAATCCTTGATGAAACACCTATAATAGCCTGCATGTCCCAAGAAACTCCTAACATTTTTTTGTTTTGCAGGGATAGGAAGATTGGTGATCACCTCAATCTTTGCAGGGTCTACTTGAATTCCTTTGTGAGAGATGTAGTGGTCAAGGACTACACCTTCATGCAACATCATGAAGCACTTTTCACTGTTTAGAGATAGATTGTGATCTTCACATCTCTGTAAGACTCTCCTAAGATTCTCCAAAGATTCATTGAAATCAACACCATAGGTGGTGAAATCATCCATATAAATTTTCATGCAATCATGAGAAATGTCTAAAAATATGCCAATGACTACCCTTTGAAAAGTTGTAGGTGCATTGTATAAGCCAAATGGAAGTACCGAGTAGGCATAGGTTCCCCATGGATAGGTAAAGGTGGTCTTCTCCTGATCCTCAGTTGCAATTTGGATCTGGTTGTAGCCACTGAAGCCATCTAGAAAAGAAAAGTGTTATTTTCCTTTAAGTGAGTCCAAAACTTGATCTATGAAGGGTAAGCGAAAATGGTCATTTTTGGTGGCAGCATTGAGTTCCTTGTAATCAACACAAACTTGTCACTTCCCTCCCTTTTTGGGAACAATCACCAATGGAGACACCCACTAGCTATTCGAGATGGGGTAGATAAATCTTACATCTAGCAATTTTGGTAGTTCCCCTTTTACAATTTCTCTTAGTGTAGGGTTAATTCTTCTTTGTGGCTGCCTCACTGGGGTTCAATCATCTTTGATGTAAATTCTATGAGTGCAAAGCTTAGGGTCCAATCCCTTCATATCATGATAGTCCCACACAAATTCATGTTGGTGGGTCTTCAGTAAGGTTGTCAATGACAACTTCTATTCTTCACTCAATTTCTTGTTGATATGCATATGTTTTCCTTCTACCACTTGCACTTATGTAGTTATCTCTATCATGGATACTTCACTAGTTCTTGGTAGTTTTATTTCATGTGGTAGCAATGTATGAGACATACCCTTTACTACAAGAAGTTTGGCTACAAGAAGAGAGTCTACAGGAAGAGCAGGTAGAAGTGTCTTAACTGGAACAACAGAATGAGAAGATGATGCTTCCTCCACTTCACAATGATTTTGAATGATGTTGGCCAATACTTCATCTTCATCTTGAAGTTGCATGAAAGAGCTTCTACCTAACATCATAAGCTGTGCCACAAAATTAACTTTCTTAGCCTCTTCACCAACATGTGGCCATATAGAATTATCCAGATCATGGGATGGATGAGCAGGAGGGTAGAGAGTAAGATTTTTGGTTCTCTTTCCATTAGAAATGGTCATGTCTCCTATACTACATCCAATATATGCATCTGATATTGCTAACCATGGCCTTCCAAGAATGATGGGATACCCACCTAGTGTAGCTTTAGGAGAAAGAATCATGAAATTTGTTGGGTACTCCCAGGAGTCTAGAATTACTACAAGGTCCTCCACTACACCATTAGGTTTAACGATTGAACTATCAGCAAGTTGCAGGATAGTAGGATTAGGTCTCATGCTTGAAACATTTAGTTGTTGCATGATATCCTTGGTCATTACATTTATTGTTGCTCCCAAGTCTATCAGAACATTCTTTATTTGGATCCCATTTATAACAACTCCTACCACAGGACTCCCTAGATCATTATATTTGGTAACAGTCACTTTCCCAAGCATGATGTCAGCTAGCTATCCCACCACATGAACCATAGTGGAGTCTTTCTTCTTCTTGTCGGGCTTCTTAAGGCATACTTCCTTGATTTTCTTGCCATAGATTGGAACATCTTTGATGGCCTAAAATAGGGGTATCTGGACACATATATGCTTCAACTGATCTATAATGTCAAAATTTGTGTCCTCTTTTTCTTCTTTTTTCTTGGAAACTTCCAATCTTTGAGGAAATGGTGGTTCTTGTTCAGTTTGCTTGACTGAGACTGGTTTAGGATTTTTAGGTGCACTGGGCTAAATGGGGGTATTCAAAGGCTCCTCTTCTTCCACAGGAAGCTTAGTGATAATGGGTGTGGAAGGAGCTGTAAAATTAGTTCTTGAATGCAAGTGGATGTCACTTACACTCACAACATATGCAGGGAATTGATTTGGATCAGCAAAGTATATTGGCTACTAGTGTGGTTTGTTATTTGGAGTAGGTGTGGGTTGAGCTGGTAGTTGAGTAAGTTTAGGTGGGTTTAAGCTTGGATTAGCAAGAGGAGGAATTATAGCAGGTTGTTGGGGCTGAGAAGGTGGTTGCATGTAGCTATTTGTCTGGTTCGGCCATTGTTGTCCTCCCCTCCATTGATTTGTTTGTTTCCAATTTCATGGGGGTGGCTGCCAATTTCCTTGAAACTACTGCCAATTCCCATGAGGTTGCTACCACTGGGGTGGAGATTTTTGATTATTAAGCCAGGTATTTGGAGGGTTACTCCAAGGCTATGGTGGATGTCCTCCATAGTTGGATGGATATGGAGGTTTCCATTGGTTACTAGATGAATAAGAATTGAAATATGACCTAGCAAAAGAGATTAGATCTGGTGGCATACCTTGTCTTGGAGCCCATGGCCTTGTTTTTGCAAGATAGTAGACTTGAACTTCTTCAACCTGGATTAGCTTGAACTCGAGTGCAATCTGCTTGTTGTAAAAGTTAGCTATCATCTTGCATCTGCAATCCTTCTTTTGTCTACAATGGGGGAAATACTCTTCCAATGTTTCCTATGCCTCCTCTTATTTCTTCTTGGCTTGAAGTGTATCCAACTAAGTAGCTAGATTTTTTATAATTTATTGCTTGAATTCCACCAGCAAATGAGTAATCTTCATTCTTGAAACTCCACTGGTAGATGACTTACCCATAGAAGATTGGTAAGCTCTCCCTTTCTTTTAAGCTTCCCTAGAGTAGTTTGGCCATATCTTCTTGATATCCTCCCAAGGAACTTGGAAGATATCTCCTCCTCCCATCAAGTCTAAGGCATTAGTGCAGTTGTCATTAATTCCTCTCAGGAAAAGCAGTTTTTGTGAGTCTTCATTGAGTGTATGGTGTGGAGATTTTTGTAGGAAAAACAAAAACCTTGCAATGTAATCCTCTAGGCTCTCATCTTCCTTTTGTTGCATCCTAAAAATGTCATCTCCTCTCATGTCACTGCCCCTGCAATACTCCTTGTATTTCTCAAGGAATTTCGTCTTCATGTCATCCCATGTATCCACAGTATTTATTTCTAAGATCATGAACCATCTTAATGTAGCCTCTTTCAGAGTGGTAGGAAATAGGGCATCGATGGTATAGTCATAACTCTTGTAAAGTATGTCAAACTCGAACAAAAAGGTATCAAGATATTTTGTGACAAGTCCATAGAACTTAGGAAGGACTAAAGCAGGGATATTTTTGAGGTTGTCTACTTCATTCTAATGAGCAATGGGGAAAGGAAAATCTAGTTGGTTAGGTTTGTTTCTATTTGCATCACCCATACCTGCCTGATGTAGTTCCAAAGCAAAGGGGTTCTCAATCATATTTTGATCTTCAGAGGAAACTTCGTATCTAGTAAGATCAAGAAATGCATCAACAAAGGGTTGTGGATCTTCTTCTTCTTCTCTTGGAAGGTTATGATATTCAACTAGCTAGAATGGATCGGGATTGTTAGGAAGGAATCTCCCATGAGCATCTCTCCTCCTTCCTCTATGCATGTGGTATCAGCTCACTATCAGCCAACTCACACAAAGAATTGGAAAAAGAATAGTGGATCATCACTTTCCTAAATGAGGGGTATACTAAGAACAACTTTTAGAAATACTACAGCAAGAAAGCTATTAATGGCTCCAAATAACTCCCTAGTTTGACACCATCCTCGACAATAGCGCCAAAATGTTGGCCTCCTACAATGATTTAACAACTAAGCCCTTACACTGTGATTCAGAGATTGGAAATCTAACTGAATAGTCATTTCAATCATCATGAAGGTGCATTTAACTTGTCAACCTAGGGACATGAACTTGAAATGGGTTAGCACACTATGTGCACTAAGGATCCAAAGTAGCCATATTCATTCTACAACTAAGAAAAACATAATGTTGAAGGTAAATTGCTTAGAAAGAAATAAAATAAATGTTGAACATCAACCAACAACTATACTAAGTTGAAATGCATGACATAAATGAAAATTTAAGCAAACAAAAAGGAAACTACTCTGTCTATTTTGGCTGCAAGAATAGTCACATAATGGAATTTTAGTGGTTGCAGGAACAGTTAGTGCTAGATTCTTAACTAATTACTAAATAGAGAGTAATAACTAAAATAATACTAAACTAAAGGATAGAATGCTCACCAATTGGTCCCCCTTGGATGAGTATCCTCTAAAACTAATGTAAACTTAGATGCACAGAATTACAAATTCATTTTATTCATTGGAAAACATGAGTACAATAGAGCAGTGTAACTATATTGTTGAAAAATAAGAATGCAAGTACATCATGAGATCGCGCAACCTTCTGAGAAGGAGCATGTGAGTCTTATTTATAGGAAAAGAATCTACTAACTAATCACCTAGCAAGGTGGTCAACTCCAACAAATTAGGAGGACACCCCTTTAGGGAAAGCATGAAAAGTGGAGAGGCAGTTATGCATGCACGGAATCTGGTCAGACATGCTAGCCTCAACACAGATTTAGCACAACAGTAATGCCTATATTCACTCAACAACAATAAAGACCATTTACAAAGTGGTTACAACTCAATTTTCATGAGGAGTCTCCCGCCATTGACCTCCATTGACCTTTGAATGATTCCCTTATTGAATGTTATGGTGAACAACCAGCTGGCATAATCTTCTCAATTTAGTGGCTTCTAATTATATCTACATGGAAATATTAGTACACACAATAATTGCATATTTGTAACTATCTTAAAGAACATTCATTAATCCACATGTAGAATTGACAAATAATCCATATAACATGTCAATGTCATTAAAGATTTGCAAAAATAAAATTAGGCCCAATGTCTATGGTTTTGAGGAAATATCAACATTCAAACATCAAGGTCCATGCCAACTTCAACAAATAGATCATAAATTCTACCAAAATTAAACCATAAACTAGACTCATCAAAGAGGACAATAGCATGTAGATGAAGATCGTCATGTAAGATGGTTAGCACTCAAGAAGGAGGACCCTTGATAGGTCTAAAACATGATAAATATATTTTTGACCTATGATTAAGGTGAAATACAAACAATCATGGATTTATCATGGTGAATAAGAAAGGACAATTTCAAACCTAAGAGGTCATATTAAAGGGAAAATTTAAGATCCTATGGAAATACCTTAGAATATGAAGAGATTGTTGGTGTAGGTTTTTATTTTCCTAGTGGTTTAATTTATTTTCCCTTAGTCCTAGGTTTTTCCTACACTTAATTAAGCTTGTTGAGGATAATAAAGTAAGTTTATTACTAGGAGATAAGTATGTGGTGTCACCTTCCTTAAAGGGTGGAACACATTCCACTTTTGGTGGCATCCTCCACTTTTGGTGGTCCATCTCCACTTTTTTGTTGTTTATTCCTATTGGTTGGATTCACCACCTACCTCATCTCCTAAGTTCTATATAAACTCACTACCTAGCTTGTATTTGCATCCATTCATTCTCTTGCATTATTGCATACTTTGGGATACATGAAGTCATTATCCATACATCTTTGCTTTGTATCTTTTTAGCTTGGAAGCTCTTAATTCAATTCTATCACATCGACATTGCATAATATCTCAAAGTCCTGGTTTTCATTCTTATGTTTTTCTAGTTTATGTAACTTTGATTTTCTCTTAAAAAGTTCCTTGGGTTATTCAATCTATTTCAGATTTCTAACATGGTATCAAAGCTTTTGTTTTGAGAAATCTAAGATCTTAGATTCCTAATTGAGAGATTGAGTTTCTTGTAAAACTCTTGTAAATTCTTGTATGCTCTTATGTTGTGTTCTTGAATGATCTGGAGAATTAGAAAGGATTTGCAAATATTTAATTACCTTTTCATATTGCATATATGTTTTGTGAGATCCAAGTGATTGCAGAATTTTTGGTTATACTAGCAGAATTTTTGAGTGTTACAACACATCTAGAAGGCTCAAGAAAGTTAGATTTGGCTTTTGTTTCATCCAAATTAGAGATCATTTGACAAAGTTGCAAATAGGGGTTTGAAGTTGAGATTTGCGAACAACATTTTATTGGAGCATTTTCGGGCCAAACGAACCTTTCCATTGAGTTCAAAAGGCCTAAAAACCCCTATTCTCATATAAAAAAATTCTATTTTAGATGAATTTGATTTTTGGAAAAAATTTCTTTTGCCAAGGGGTTGTCAATGCAGGAAAAATTCAGCCTGTTTTTTGAAAAAATCATAACTTTTTTCCATGGTGTCTATTTTTTATAAATGAGATATTGTTGGAAAGTTGGAGATGAGAACTTTCCATCTACATATGTTTTGAAAAGAAATTTTTCCATTTTTTATTAGATATTGTAGGTTGAAGCTATTGTTGCATTTTTTCTTCTACGATCCATAACTTTCGCTCGAAGCTCCATTTTTTGGAAACGAATAAGCATTGGGAAGGTATTGAAGAAAACTGCATAGCTATAGAGAAATTTTTTCCATATTTTATCTCAATTTCATTATGTATCATAATTTATAATTTTGGTCATTGTGGGCTTATTGAGCATTATATCTTGGAAAAGGCTTTGTAAATGCACTAATCATAAAGTGCCAACATTGTAATATATTGAGGGGTAATTTCTAAGACTAGTGGAAAGGGGGGGTGTCTCTTGATGTATTTTTTGCATTCACTAAAAGTTTCTTTTTTGTATAAATCTTGGGGGGATTATACAAATAATTTATAATCATGAACCAAGATAAAGTTCCATTTGTGTGGGCGTTAAGCATGTCTCTTAAAAATTATTTCCATCCTTTTGTTGTCAAGATAACTTCAAAGAACTATTTGTCCTAGAAAAAAGGGATAAAGAATCATTGCCTTGAGCATGACCTACTTCCCTCTCCTTGGAATCATTCCTGAGCCAAGTGACTATAATCAAAAGAATGCATGGTTTAACAATAATGACATGGTCTATGGACTAATGTGTCTTAGTATTTATGAGGATATTACCATAGTTCCCTTTCACCACTTGGACCATTATTCAATAGTTGTATGGAGACATTAGATCTTAATTTGAAAGTGATGTTTCCTTGGAGAACCAAGCTATTGTGGATGATATTGAGACTTGTGTTTCCCCATCTTGTGTGGATGATCAATTTATTGATACCCCATCACCATCTATTGTTGCTACTTTAGATTCCAGTGTTGCTTCTTTGAAATTTTTCAATGATTCTTTGTCGCAGGCAAGGATAACTTTAAGAAACCCCCCCCTCAGCGAAGGTGTAAAATCCTGGCGAATCTTTCCTTTTATTTGAAAAAAAATATTAATTTTCCTAGCGAATCTATAGCCCATTATTAAAAAAATTGTAAAATCCTGGTGAATCTTAATGAATAATTGGAAAAAATAATAATCACAATGGCGGATCCTAGCAAATAATCACTAAAAAGATTAATTACAATGGTGAATCTCTCCTTTAAAAAATTGCATAGTTGGTCAACGTAGTTCCCCCATATTTTTTTTGTCTTTTACAATATTGAAGTAGGGGCTCAGGGGTGGTAGCCACCGGCTGGGTCAAGGGGCAGTGCCCCTTGCAGGGGTCGAGGGGGCAACGCCCCCTCGTGGGGTCCGGGGACAGCGACACACATAGATTAAGCATTTTTTAAAATTCTCACTTTAAAAAAAAGACTATATGAAAAGTGAAATTATGACCATCGATTAGTTTTTTAATCGGATGGCTGCAGGTTGATTCTGTGAGTTTATATGCATGTTCTTTTAAAAGGCTTGTTGAGGCCTAAAATTTTTTTGGGCCACACTATTAAATATAATCATGTGGCCCAAAACAAATTTTGGGCCTCGACAAGCCTTTTAAAATGCACGTGCATATAAACTCACGGAATCAACCTACAACCATCCGATTAAAAAGCTAATCGATGGCAATAAATAAAAGCCCTATTCAAGGCTAAAATATCACTAAAATTAAATGGTAATTGATTATTAGTGGCGATATTGCCCCAAAATTAATGGTAGGAATATAATATTATTGGTGAATATAATTAATATTTGTAATTAGAGTATAAAATACTAGCGAATCAGTTCTAATGACGTGTCATTTAAACAATAATGCATATGCGAATTAATCAAGATAAAATTATTGTTTTGTAAAAACCTGGTGATTCTGCATCCTTTTTAGCTTGTACTATTTGCCATTTATGGAGGTCTCGATTTCAATTATTCGCCAATTGGCGAAGATTCACCACTAAAGTTTTCCTTGGTCACAGGACATACATTGTCTTTCAAATTTAGCTTGGGATGATCTCTTGACAAGTATTTTAGACTTGTTTATGGAGACACATATTGTAGATTTGGGAAACACTATTGATGAAGTTGATTCTTCTTCAGTTGTTGTGAGGGAACACTTTGACCCTCTTGTTCAATCTCTACATGATCATTCATCACAGTTTGACATGAGTGTGGATACTTTGGATCAACATTTAGAGGATACATCTTTAGAGGAGATACTTGAGTCTTTGGATGGTGTTCTACATTAGTCTCTAGAATATTTTGAGCTTTCATTTTCAGCAGTGTGGCCTAGAACACCTAATTTGATTGTGGCAGCTTTCAGCATCAACATGGGGACACTTGAGCTGAGTTCAACAACTCCATGCACCTTGAGTTTTCTTCCTACATATTCCTTTCAAGAGTGGGGAGATAGCTCACATACCCCTTTGGTTTTGTTTCTTCCTAAGGGGAGGAATTTTATTTGACAATCATGAACCATATTCTACATCCAGTTTCAAGCATCTGCCATTAGATCTCTTTGGGGGGGATTCTTTGTCCTTCCACTTCATTTCTCTCTCTATTATAGGGGGTGTACCTCCTTTTTGTGGGATGGGGCTTCTTCTTCTTTGGGGAGGAATTTTATATGTACATGGGTACCTAGCATGGCTTCATTTTCCAGGACCCATAATCTTTTACATACTCCTAAGCTATGTTTAAGGGGGGTGTTGGTATAGGTTTTTATTTTCCTAATGGGTTAATTTATTTTTCCTTAGTCCTAGGTTTTTCCTATACTTAATTAAACTTTCTTAGAATAATAAAATGAGTTTATTACTAGGAGATAAGTATGCGGTGTCACCTTCCTTAAAGGGTGGAACACATTCCACTTTTGGTGGCTTCATCCACTTTTGGTGGTCCATCTCCACTTTTTGTGGTTTATTCCTATTGGTTGGATTCACCACCTACCTCCTCTCCTAAGCTCTATATAAACTCACTACCTAGTTTGTATTTGCATCCATTCATTCTCTTGCATTGTTGCATACTTTGGCATACATGCACCTTGATGCATGCAGTCATTATTCATGCATCTTTTCTTTATATCTTTTCATCTTGGAAGATCTTAATGTAATTCTATCACATCGACATTGCATAATCTCTCAAATTCATGGTTTGCATTCTTATGTTTTTCTAGTTTATGTAACTTTGATTTTCTCTTAAAAAGTTCCTTGGGTTATTCAATATATTTCAAATTTCTAAAATATATGGTGCTTTTAAAATGGATAGAGTGTGTTAAATCCATGACACAAAATACATTCTACACCAAATTCATAATCATCAAAGGAAATGCTACAGTTTATAGGTGACATCTTGGAAGATGTGTGATCAAATGAAGACAATCATCGCAAAGAAGTCAATAGCTTATAAAATAACAAGAATGGATAATCATGGAAAGATGACTGTGAACAAGGTCCATGGGTAAAGGTTACTATTACCAAAATTTCACATACAACTCAATTTGGTAGAGCTAAAATAGTTATTACATCTAAGGTGAAAGGCACTTCAATAAATTTTTGCTAATCCTAGTCATTTGCATTTGAAGTTTCAAGTGGAATTCAGTTTTTATTATGCAATGAATTACAATAGAAAGAGATTATATAAATTCCATGATACTGCTATATTTCATTCATGTTGAAGTGAAAATGTATACAACGTTGTTGTTTTATTCATTGAGATCAAAAGAATGATTAAATATCCCACACAAGCCATGGGAATGACTGAATTGAATTAATACAACAATATATGCAAGCTATACATCTGAAGATTAAGTAAAGGAAAAACACATGAGAAGAGATCATATATGTCATTGCCTTAATGGTTGATTTTTACATCAGTCCTTCTATCTTTATCTCCTCTCATTCTTGATCTCTAGATGTAACTACAAATGACTAAAAGAATTTTTTAGAGCTCAGGACATGAAATATCATCATATGTTTCATCAACAAACATATATCTTATAGCTATGATGCATTAAATCAATTGAGCCATTATTAGATAAATGCAAAAGAGCCAAGTCATATCATCAAATGAAATTCAAATCATCAAAAAGAGCATTGAACTTCACTATTTTATCTAACTAGTTTTCCCATTGTGTAGGTATAGGTTCATCTTTCATTTCATGGTTCATCTCATTCAAACATTACAATACATGGAGGAGAATGGGCTCCCACAAGGGTTGAGCTCAGCATACTGCATTCTCTCATTTACAAGAGAGGGATAATGGTTTATTTTCATCATTGCATATCAGTGAGTCATAGTAGCCATCTACTTACATTTCAATGAGCATTCATCATGGTAATTGTTTGTTTCCAAAAGGATGATTTCTCAATTTGCTAATGACATGAGAAGAAATAAATCATATATCTATTGAAGTTATAAGCAACACTGAATTCCATAGTGCATAAAGGAAATAATCTCGTTTATCAGAGATACAATAATAAAAACAGTTGAAGGCCAATATGATAATGAGGAGAACAATGCTAAATCCTTAGCTATTATGGTACAACCATTACAATGACATAAGCAACATATAGAAGAAAAATGCACAATGAATATGATGAGGAAACAGTCCATCATAGAGGATAGTAGCATACATAAAGTTTGTGATGACTTTCAGTTGATGTTTTCACCATGATTAACAATCAAAAGAAGTGACCTAAGAGGGTAGATTAACAATGTCATCTTCTATATTCAATGGTTTGTCATCTTACAGTTTTAATGGTTTATGCCTAAAGAATTTTTAATTGAGCATGATTAAAGACATACAGTCATAACATTAGGGGGGAAGATTACTGTACTGATAAAGAGAAGAAAACAACCTTACCAATAGTTCATAGATTGAACTGAGACTTCATACAAGTACAGTCACAAACATGAAGATAGCACCTCTCTAGAAGACAATCCATAAGGAAATATTTATGATAAATACAGTAGAAAAATAGATCTCAGATCACTATGATAAGGTAAGGTACATTTATGTGAGTAGTTAAAGAAAATTTCAAGGAGAGGATAGTCATTATTGTCCAAAATTCACAAGGACACAAATTCAAGTGCAACTAGGGCTATTGAGAATCAACAAGAATAAAATGCATGGTTGCAAGTATCTAACAAGTTTGTCACTTCATAAATATTTTAATCTAATTGCAAAAGAGAGCTTTGAAATGCATGGCAGTTTTGAAAGTGAAGTCCCATTTGTCATTGAGCACTGAGATATGTCAAAAGGGTTCCATGATTTGCATATCAAAGAAAAATAAAAGTCTTACTTAGAGAGACAATAAGTGATAGCTAAGCTTATAAACATGGAAACAAGTAAAAGGGAGAACTAAATGATTATTTTCTCATATACAACTCACAACACCAACAAAGAAAAATATTATTCCTTATCTCCTTCTCATGGAGCCATGAGTGACAGTGGAAGGTATGGTTCTCTTTCCAGTATGCAATCATGGATTTTAAAGAAAGACACTATAAAAATGTGAGTTTTGCATGAGTTAGTAACCCTTGGAGGGTATTATCACCACATCTTTAGATACAACCAAGAGATATAAAGTCTCAAGCTTTAGGATGGAAATACAAAAAATAGTAACAACAAAAAATTAAAACCATGGCCTGATAAGAAGAGAGGATACCCAGTGTATCCATAGCTACGACTATGATCTCTAGAAGAAGGCTTGAAAGCTTAGAGAAATAAAAGTGATAAAACTCGCGGCCTGTAAGGAGAAGGTGAAACCCTCAATAATGAAACACAGAAGTCACGAGAATGGAAGCAATTGAGATCAAATCCCACGGCCTATAGAAATGAAAAAAATCCTCGACATAAAGGAGAATGGAAATAAGAAGAGAATAAAGAAGCCATGACCATGAGAAGAGAAAAACATAGATAAAAGATGCATATGAAATAGAGAAAAACAAAGCAATTTTCTTTTGTGTTCTTTATACTTTTTTAAAAAAGCTATAGAGAAAAATTATTGAATCTCTTTAAGGAGGATACCTAGGTTACAATTTTCAGATAGGGTTTCATTCATCAAAGTCATGTCCTCCTACAGGAAAATAAATGTGGAAATAAAAATCAAGGTATAATCCCAGTGCCAGAATATAGCCACGGCTATGCTATCTTAGAGAAGAAAAACACAGATAAAGAATATGCAAATAATAACTTACCACACAGTCCCAACACATAACTGCAAAAGAAGCTCAATAAAGGTTCGAGTTAGTTTCAAAAAATCACCGTTCAATCTCCTATAAAGCTTCAGTGGAACCCTATCATGGCGGTGCCAAGTTTTCAGCAGAGCAAGAAAATTGTTAAGTATGAAATGAAATGCAATATGCTTCGGAGCCGTAGGTTTTGTCACTTAGGGTTGTCTTTACCCTAAGTGACCGACCTCTACATAAGGAATTTTTTCCTTTATTTTTTTTTTAAAAGCCTTTGCATAAATTAAATTGTTGTGTATTAGGTTCTTTGCATATAGTTGCAAACTTTGCAAAGTTGTAAACCAAATTCAAGGCTTTCCCCTTAATTCTTGTGTATTTTGAAGTTAACTAAAAAATGTAAACAGATATTAAAGTAATCAAGTTATAAATTGCTTTAATATATGTAATGCACATGCAATTAGGCAAACTCACAACACATATTAAAGTAATTGTTAATTGATTACTTTAATATCTACTTAGATTAGTTAACTTCACCTTTATATCATGCAAAATCAAGAGTGGAGTTCAATAGGGGATTTGAAGTCTAATTTTAAATTTGTGGAGCCTTTTTGGGTCAACCATCATGTAGACTGAGTTTACAACTGTTTGACCTTATTTTGCATAAGTTTTGACTCCTCTTTTTATGGGTTTTGATCTTTTCTCGTGGGAGAGGTATTTGGAGATATTTTCACTTTTAGTTAGCTGCTTGTGCCACCTCTTAGCGCCTTGGAGTTACCTATTGTATATATTGAAAAATACTTAGTCTTTTTTCTCAATTCTTGCATATTTGCCTTTGCGTTCTACAAAGAGAGAATCCTCTTGTAACTCACTTTTACAGTTATTAATATATATACAACTTTTATAGGTTATTTAAGATTGTTAATTGTAGAGTTTCCTTCCATTTCTTATTGCAATCATTTGTTAGCCTTCTAATTTTTAGGTGTTTTATTTCTATTGGATGATGACCGACCTCTACATAAGGAATTTTTTCCTTTATTTTTTTTTTAAAAGCCTTTGCATAAATTAAATTGTTGTGTATTAGGTTCTTTGCATATAGTTGCAAACTTTGCAAAGTTGTAAACCAAATTCAAGGCTTTCCCCTTAATTCTTGTGTATTTTGAAGTTAACTAAAAATGTAAACAGATATTAAAGTAATCAAGTTATAAATTGCTTTAATATATGTAATGCACATGCAATTAGGCAAACTCACAACACATATTAAAAGTAATTGTTAATTGATTACTTTAATATCTACTTAGATTAGTTAACTTCACCTTTATATCATGCAAAATCAAGAGTGGAGTTCAATAGAGGATTTGAAGTCTAATTTTCAATTTGTGGAGCCTTTTTGGGTCAACCATCATATAGACTGAGTTTACAACTGTTTGACCTTATTTTGCATAAGTTCTGACTCCTCTTTTTATGGGTTTTGATCTTTTCTCGTGGGAGAGGTATTTGGAGATATTTTCACTTTTAGTTAGCTGCTTGTGCCACCTCTTAGCGCCTTGGAGTTACCTATTGTATATATTGAAAAATACTTAGTCTTTTTTCTCAATTCTTGCATATTTGCCTTTGCGTTCTACAAAGAGAGAATCCTCTTGTAACTCACTTTTACAGTTATTAATATATATACAACTTTTATAGGTTATTTAAGATTGTTAATTGTAGAGTTTCCTTCCATTTCTTATTGCAATCATTTGTTAGCCTTCTAATTTTTAGGTGTTTTATTTCTATTGGATGATTTGGATGCAAATTTGATGAGTTTTAAGTCTAAATTTAACCTTTAAATTTATGTCTCATTCATGGATTCTTGTACACAGAAGTAAGTTTATTCATAGGTCATTGATTGTGCTATATATTTATCTTCCCATTAAGGTTGTGGAAATATCATTTTCCTTCCTAAAGGATATATTATTAGGCTTTTTTTTTAAACATTTATGTGATTAAACTACCCAATTTGAGTTGTGAAAAATAAATTTTATGAGAGATAGTTGTGAATCAAGCTTAACATCTTTTTCATTTAGGTGCATCACCATAGTTTAAGTTTCAATTTATCCATTTATTTCAAAGCATTTCTTCCATTTAACTTCAAGATTACCAGTTATCCATTAGAAAATCATAAGGGATCCAACCCATAATCTAGAGATTCATCTTCACTATGAGCATACCATGCACAAGCTCAAAGATGTTTCAATGTTTCATGAGATTGATGAGTGTATAAACTTAGCATTTCAGGTGCAATATCCATGACAATAGTTACAATATCATAAAGACGGTCCAAGGTCATAGTCAAAATAAATAAGCATGGTAGTCTAGTTATAAGGGACAATCTGTAGTGAGCATGAAGAATGGATATATGACACTCTTTTGTACATGGGTAATGGCCTAACAAATGATCTATTCAATCACCTAAAAGAGGATAGTCATGATATTTGACTCCAATTTCTGATGAAAGTTTGTTGAACTATCAAAAACCTATTGTTGGAATACCGATGAATCACTGAAATAATTTTTGCCGGTAACTTTTCGTTGTTTTCCCAACTAGCTTTAAAACGTTGAAATCATGACTCAGCTTCATCGCTTGCCACCACAAAAAAGGGAACTAATGTTCGTCGGAATATCGATGAAATTTCATCAATCGAACGATGAACAATGGAAAGAACACAGGTAGCATGCCTTTTCCAAAACGTCAGAACAACAATAGATGTTCGTCAAAATTGTGACGTAATAGGCAAGTCATTACGACAAAAGTTTTGTCGGATGTATTGCAAATATCGGTGAAAGATCAAGACTGTTACAACGATCAAAATTTCTTGAGAAGATATATCGGGAGGACTGGCCTGTAGTCTTAGCGATTAAGTTTCATCGGTGAGATACTCATCTTGTCTCATCGATGAAGCATGAGGGAAGTATATCAGCAAGACATATACCATCAGAGTAAGTTATGAATGTCTACCCCACACACTATGTCACATCGATAAGATTGCATTGGCATGAGTCTTGGTGACATACTTGAGATTGAAAGAACAACAACAGAAGTTTGTCAACATTGCAACAAAATAGGAAGCCATTATGACGAAAGTTTCGTTGGACGTATTGCAAATTCGTTGGACATTTTTGGAGGTTCGTCAGCTGCTTTCATCAAAATTTTGATGAAACAATGCAATTTTAAAAAAAAAAATATTCATTCAAATGTAGTCATATCGGTGAAAGATCAAGACTATTACAACGATCAAAATTTCCTGAGAAGATATATCGGGAGGACTGGCCTGTGGTCTCAGCGATGAAGTTTCATTGGCGAGATACTCATCTTGTCTCATCGATGAAGAATGAGGGAAGCATATCGGCAAGACATATACCATCGGAGTAAGTTCTTAATGTCTACCCGACCCACTATGTCAAGCCAATAAGATTACATCGACAGGAGTCTTGGCGACATACTTGAGATTGAAAGAATAATCATCGGGGAGACTCACCACGTCGGGGAAACTACAGAATATCCTAGCGATACATGATCTCTTGCCGATGAATATACAAATGGATCGAAATAATTATCGGGGTGACTCTGGGTGATATTTGATGTATAAGACATTTCTAAAAGGACGTTTCCTTTCAAACATTTGATGTATAAGTATCTATTTTTTGATATCAAAAGGAGAGAGGAAAATAGGAAAAAAGAATACTATAGATAGTTTTTTTTTTGTAATGACGTTTTCATCAAAAAGACTCAAATGTTCAAATGTTGGCATTCTTTCCAAGGTGCTCTTGGCTGCTTTCAATGGTTTTATTTTTTTTATCGTTAAACACTACTAGGGGTAGCACCCTGTGTTGAATGTTTAATCACTGAACAACACAACTAAATGGTTAATGAGATCATCTTTTAAATCTTAATTTTGGGCATTCCACCATGTACATATGGTGGGCCCAAAGAGCTCCAATGTAATCACTTAGATATTTATAAAAAAAATCATTTCCTCCAAAATGATCATGGGATCATTAGTCTAAAAAGAGTGATCAATAAGTAAATTTCAATTGGATTATATATAATAATAATTAAAACATTTTAAAGTACATGGGACCTTCTCTATCTTTATGGGAACAAAAATCCTTGGTCACCACAAATGTGACCGGAAATGTTCCCATACAAGTAATACAGGAAGATCTAGGAAATGCTGCCAAAACGTCACTAGTACTAGTGGCCTCATCCCCAGGTACATGTCCTAACGCATGTTCTGGCATGTGTTCGCTAGCAGAGGGTGCACTACCAGATGCCTGCATGGTATGTGTTGCTGACATTTCAGACGATAATATAGGCACATATGATGGGGTTGAATGATGTGATGTATGCGCAGGAAGATCAAGATGGTCACTTGTACCAACCCCTACTCCTTAGGCAACACCTACAATACCTTGATCATGGCCAGCAACATCATGAGAACACAAAAAATCTTGTAAAAACAACACATATTTTAGTTTGTGACATAAAAGAGTATAAAATATAAAACCATGAATGAACTTATATTATAATTAAAGACCTCATGACAATGTACTTGCAAGTTTTGTGCTCTCTCAGTCGATATTTTAACCCTCTCTTATCTCATCTATTTGAGGCACTATGAATAACAACTGAAGGATTTCTTCATTGCATTTTCTTTTGGGTCTTATCATATCGAGAGGGTTTGTTGAATATGCGATGTCATCATCACTTAATAGTGAGTGAACCTCCCTATGGATGCTCTCCTCTACTGCTGGTACCTTTCCTTGATCATTGTGCAACAGAATATTGAAACATTATAAAATTAACCCAATAAACTTATGAAAAAAAACATAATAATAAAACATTTTTTGTAATCTAATTTGTACAATTGATGAGTAGGCTTTGTCGGAGTACAAGGCGCTAAAGATGCATGTGATGCATGCTGCGGGTGGGTACTTGGTAAATGATGTCGGGTGGTAATTCAAATATCAAAAAACGTACCGAAATGAAACCAATAGACTTACGAAAAAACATAATAATAAAATGGTATGTTAGGTCATTAATTGAGTTGGGTAAATGGTATATAATCACGTACACCCCATAGTAACCTGTTTGTATCCTAAGTGATTCAAATTGTAATCAATTAGCAACTCTTCCCTATGATTATTGATTTTATCATATGCTCTGATACGTTTCCTCATGTGCCTTAGATATGCAATTGGGTTTGTATTTGTTATTGAGTCATGTATATTTATAAACCCTACAATATTCCTAATTCTTTTTGGCCTTGAGTCAATACACTTATACACTCCTTTATTTGATCCTTATCTTAGCTGCATATAATTCTTGGCGGTGCGCATACCTACACGCCCGCTTCTGTATATCGAACAGTTTCGTCAATCTTGTAAGCGTAATAAGGTCCAGTATACTCCAATTCAGTAACTTTTGTCATAATAGACTATATCATCCGCTGAAATGAAATTTAAACCATGTAATGATGATGAATTGCTATCGATATATCCTCTCGTTGACACAAAAATCGGTGTTTATTGGAGGAAGTTCCTTGGTACCCATTGTTTCCGTAGATGTTTATACCTAAAGGGCACCTTGACATTGCCTATGCTCTCATCATCATAAGAACATGACCCCCCTTCAGCAAGAAAAAATTCCATCCATTTACAAAATTTTCTTCTAATCTTTTGACCTCGAGTTGATCACCAACTACTTTTAGACCTACTACATGTCTACTTTCTTCTTCTCTTCCTGAATTTCCCTCGCTCAGGAGAGACGGATCTGAAAAATACTATTTGGTGGTACTGCACTCATAAGGATGTTGTATGAAGTTCTTTCATGATGATGTGATCCCAAGGTGACATTGC
The DNA here is from genome assembly GCA_007258455.2 of Sequoia sempervirens. Classification (NCBI taxonomy): domain Eukaryota; kingdom Viridiplantae; phylum Streptophyta; class Pinopsida; order Cupressales; family Cupressaceae; genus Sequoia; species Sequoia sempervirens. The sequence continues at coordinate 32,156 of VDFB02064030.1, forward strand.
GATTAATCTATCATTTCATCACTAGAATTTCATAAGTTATAAGGTAATTAAGTCTTGATAGATTTCAAGTTATTGTTACTACCATCCAAATGTGTCCATCACAAATCAAATCTACTTAACGTTTTAACTCCCAAACTTTGTAACAAGTGTTAAATGTGACTATGGTCCACCAGTTACACAACCAAGGCCTCAAATGCATTTTCTTATTGTAATCGAAGGACTTTTTCTCTTCATTCAACATCTTCAAATAGTGAAAGTTAGTGCTCATAGTCGTTTGAAACAACAACATTTTGATTATGTATGATGGTAGGATTTGATAACTTAAAAGAATTGGCTACCCAACAAACTTAATGTTAAAAGAAACTTTTTTAGTTTAAGGGGTTATCACTTTCTTTCATCTTTGCATATTGGTTTGATGCTTCAAAGGATGCATTTCTTATCCCACTTCTATCATATTGTATTCCCATCCCATTGCAATTGTTTCAATTTTTGGAGGAGTTGATACCAAAATTTCATATCAAATACCACGTTCTTGAAGCAATTTTATGTGTCTTTACTATTTTTACTATTTTTTGTGTTTTAACTATTTTGTGGGACCAAATCATGCTATCGAGTGACATCATGGGCACTGCCAAAAATATCACAGGACAAATCCATCAAACAAATTTATTTGACCTCTTCCTCATCAAACTTAATATCTTGAGCCCACCTCACAAGAGGCCTTAACAATTCAGATTTGAAAGCAGGCTAACCCACTGAATTTAAGAGTCAAGATCAAAGGTGCACAAATATTTCCAACTAGACAACACAACATTTATATATTCTACAAGAAACTATCCTTTCAAAGAACCTATATCTAAATTAAATGCCCACTCATTCAACAACATTTTTCAGCAAGCAAGAGAGATGGAAACAAAGCTTGCTGAGCTTCAAAAGAAAACATAAAATAAAGACCTCATAAAGAACATGGAAAGTAAAGAACATTTGCTTATCTCCAAGTTATCTATTCTCTCCTAAAGAGACAAAAATCACTTTGGGGACGATGATCTAGGGAAAAATGAGTTAAGGCTGGGGAATCATGCCAAAATAAGCAAATCCTAAGGAAATTAAATGAGACCCTGTTAGTCCTCATCCTCGAACATTCCTAAGTGAAAAACTGGTTCATTTTTGGTGAATTACACTCTATAATACAGTCTATAATATAATATCTAAAATTGTGGCCAGAAGAGTCTATCCCCTACTATCCAAAGTTCAAACTAATATGCCTTAACTCAATTCATTTCATCCTAGAAAGACAAATTGTGGACAGTATTATGTGTCCAAGAACTTCTTCACTCGACACATACACATCACAGGCTTTGAATTTTCATCATACCTCAAGAAAATTATAGTAATCCATTCACACTTATGATACATCACCTATTGCAGGGATTGTCAGTATGTTTATTCATGACTTCTCATGCTTTGTAACTCGCATTTGTTTTGAAGTGCTAAATCACTGTTTTGTGGGAGAAAATAATCAAATACAGGGACTTCCCTATTTGTCCTATGTAAGGGTTTGAGGGATAAATAGAAATGACATCCACCAATCCACCCATTGTCTTGGAATTGTAACTCAGTGGATTGGTGTGCAACATGGTATGATAGAGGTTCATTGCATTTAGGGGTCTGTTAAAGTAAGAAACTTTGCATTGAATTGATTCCCTAGGGTTGACAGGGGCAATTTTCTTGTGAATTTGTGGTTGTTAAGTCAGGGTTTATCAATTTGATAGATATCTTGGTAGAGTCACGGTGACACTATTTGATGGTCCAATCTCTACTTCAAAACAAAAATATCTCTAACAACTCTAAGAGATATAATGGGATGGCATTAAAGGAACCTTCATATGAAGGATCTTCTAATGAAGTACCTTTGAATTAAGGTCTTCATTTGAAGGTCCTTCATGCAAAGGTTAATTTTATAAAGCATTTTGGACATGAAATATTTAAAATAAAAAATACCTTCATTTGAAATTCTTGACATGGCATCATTTTTTAACAAAGGTTCTTCATTCAAAGGTCATGACGACATCACCTTCAAATGAAGGTTCTTCATTCAACTGGTATTTTGTAATTTTGAAATTTTGGGATTATTTTTTTGCCTCATCCCACAAGTGGGACACACTATTGTGCAATCACTCATTAACAAAGAGATGAATGTGTCATAATAATTTAGGGTTAAAAATAAATCCATTTGAGCCTTTTATAAATGAAAGGACATTTGATGCAATCATATGCCTTTTCAAAGTTTTAACTTAATAGTAAGGGCATCATCAGTAGTTTTTTGGGCCCATTCAACAATCTCTAATGCAAGGATTGAATTGTCTAGAATGTATCTACTATCAAGAAAGCCAATTTGTTTACCTATAAGACTATAGCTCAAGCAATAGGTTTAATTGCACGATGGCAATGATATTGAAAAATATTTTTTAATATAGGTGTTGAGAAGCATAATTGGCCACTATCCTAGGAAAGATTCTTCATTCTCACTTTTAGGTGTTAACATTTAACAATATCTTGATTGATGAAAGAGCCCAAAGAGCCTTTCTCCATGGTATCCAAGTACACATAGCAGCGATTTTCTCTTATATGATTGGACATGATTTAAAGAACTTAGCTAGGAATTATTCATTTAACCTAAGGTTTTATCATAATGCTATCATTGGAAAAATATGATCAAATTCTTCTATTATGAAGAATTGGTCTATGTTCCTCTAGTAATCACTATAAATGTTTGTAAGGATAAATGACTAATTGCATCAGGTAGGAGAGAATCAACTTTGATTTCTTCAAAGATTATATTCCTTTATTCATAATTTTTAAGGGTTGTGTGTGGAGGAGGTTATCACTACCAAGAAGGGAGGAGACCTTTCCTTGCATATGTTTGTGGTAGAGGTATTAAAGAAGAATTGTATGCCTCTATTTCCATTCATTAGATCTATCTTAGCCTAGCATATACTTTGGATCCTTTGCCCCTATAAACTTCCATTTGTTTGAGTTTATGTTATGTAAGTGTAATTCCATGCTATGTTGAAATATAAGAGGTGGAGGAGGCCAAAAGGAAATAACCCCTTTTTCGTTGTACCTTCAATTTTTTTCTTATTGTTTTATGTTTTTAGCAACTTTGTGGACATAAGATTTGAGGTAGGTTGTACAACAAAGAATAACATGTTCCCACCAAAAAATTAAACCTCAAAAGTTAGTGGGACTTAATTATGAGTTCTAGATGAGAATGATGACAATGTCAATCTTTTTGGAGGATGTTGGAGGTAACTAGGTGGTCAACTAGCTAGATTGACATGAGCACAAGGATCAATAAGAAAATGTAACTATAAGTTCAAGTTGTGCAAGATGATTGAAAGGGGAGGGACAAACATAAAGATTGGAGGAAAAATAAAGATAAAGTGGTCAAATTCACTAAGCTTGTAGAGAGGGCTAAGTCTACAATTGCTTCAGACTCATGCGATGAAGGCTATGTGTGATGAAATCCTAGACCTCAACCAAGATGTGGGTAGATTATGGGAGTTTTTCCAAGACCTCAGGCTGGTCAATAAAAATGTGAAAGACTAAGCTATTTTATTTTTTCTGTCTTATCTTATACCATTTTACGAGAATGGGGGTGCCAATGAATGAGAAGATCTTTGGAAACTAGGCATGAAAATTGCAAGTTAAAGAGAATGGGGGTGCCAAACTTATAGTACGCATTGTCCCTTGGTTGTCGATTTTCCCTGAGTGCCCTCAACCTCATCCTCCGTGCTAGTATTGACCTTGTTTTCACTCCTCCAAACTCTTCCTCAGCGTTGGTATTGACCTTGTTTTCACTCCTCCAAACTCTTCGTTGGCATTGGTATTGACCTTGTTTTAACTCCAAACTCTTCCTCGGTGCTGGTATTGACCTTTTTTTCACTCCTCCAAACTCTTCCTTGATGTTGGTATTGACCTTTCACTTCTCCAATTTGACGAGCTACAACATGGTTTTGTTAGGTTTTAGAGTATGTTAATTACATTGAAAATTATGGCGCCATTTAGCTAGGTTTTAATATTCTACAATATAGTTAATTATATATTAGCTATATTTTACATAATAAATAATATAATTATTCGACTTATATTATAATTATATATTATATTCTTTAAAAAAATTATTAAATACATATAAAATTATTATAATTAATAATTAATAATAAGTATATTTTTATATAATACAAAATATATTTAATATATAAGTAATATTAGATTAAATTATATATAATATAATTATATTTATTATTATATAAGAGTATATATAGGCTTTTACCAGATATTTTAGAGGATTTTACCATTACACTACAAATGTTTGCCATTAAATGGCAGTTGAAACTTGTTTTCCAACGACGCAATAGTGGTTTCCAGGCATGAGATTTGTTTCAAGCTCAAATCTCACAATATATGTAGCCTATTAGCTAATACAAAGAGAGATAGAAACTAAAAACATAGAGAATGAGAGAAAGAGATTAACTTAGATAGATAGGGAGAGAGAGAGAGAGAGCATGAGAGAGAAATATAAGAGATACAAAGGAAAAGAGAGAGGGAAAAGAGAAACTAAATTTTGATTGGTTGTTTCATGTCAACAATCCAAGGATGGCATGTGTCCTTGGCAAGTTATGCTCAAGGTAGCATGCCATTTGATTAAAGATATGATAATTCTCCTTTATGACCTCTTCAATGTGGCCATTGCACACTTAAGGAGACAAAGATAAATATAGGGAAGAAAATATAGAGAGAGAGGGAGATAATGAGAAACATATAAATAGAAAGGGAGACAAAGAGATAGAGAGAGGTAGAGAGATAAAGAGATAAGGATGAATAGATAGAGATATAGGAAGGTGATTGATATATATCTCTATCCTATCTCTCTATCTCCTACTATCACTCCCTCTTCCCCCCTCTATCTATTGAGCTATCTCTCCCTCTCCCCCCTTTCTCTTCACTCCATCTCTCCCTCATCTATCTACTCTATATCTCTATCTCTATACTCTTTTTATCTCCCTCTCCTCTCTCTCTATCTCTTTCTATCCATATCTTTCTCTACCTCTATCACGATCTCTCTATATATTTCACCATCCCCCTCTATCTCTCTATATCACCCCCTTTCTATGTCTCTCCCTCTCCCTCTATATATATTGAGGTATCTCTCCCTCTCTCCCCTATCTTCTTCTCTCTCTCCCTTTCTACATATCACTCTCCCTCTCCCCTCTTCTTTCTCTCCCTTTTATACCTATCTATCTCCCTCTCTTCTCTCTCTTCCTCTTCAACCTATCTCTCCCTCTCTCCCCCTCTTCTCTATCTCTCCTCCTCTACCTATCTATATCCCTTTCTCTCCCTCCCCCTCTCTCTCTCCCCCTCTCTATCTCTCACCATCTCTCCCTCCCTATCCCCCCAATCCATCAACTCTCTATCTCCACCTCTCTTCCTTTCTCTTCCCATATATCTCCATCTCTCTTTATCTTCCCATATATCTCTATATCTCTCTCTTTCTCTCCAATATACTTCTTTCATAAAGATATTTGTTTAATTTTTCCTTGCTATTTTCATCTTAATTTTTTTTTAAATGTATTCTATAATATAGAATTATTTTCAAATTGGGACAAAAAGGATTCTAAGAGATATATTTAATCATAAATTTTACAACCTAACTTTAATAGGCTTCCAACAAGTTTAGAATGACCAATTTAAACAATCCAAACAACTCTTAAAGTCTGACAAACAACAGAAGTCAGATTTCACACTTTGACTCCTTGAATCTTTGTAACAGTGCAAACCTAGTTTTTGTAACTCAAAACTTTCCAAAAACACCAAAGAAACCCTTGATGGTTTTAGACACCCATTTTGGAGTTATTAAACATACTTCAAGGGCAAGTACAAGCACTTTGGACCAATTCACCAAAATCACCCTTTCTAGGTTGTGATGATTAGGCTGATTAGGCCTATTTTACAAAGCAACTAGCCTTTAAACTTGTCATATGCCCATGAAACCTTGGGGCAACAATTTTTATGCCTTTGTTGGAACTGTAAAATTTTGAAAATTTTATAGTGATTCTACACTCATTGATTCCCTAAAGAAAACCTTATCTTGAGTATAATCCATCATAGTCACATATGATCACATCATTCTTGACCATTTGATATCATGAAAAACCTCCAAAATCTAGTATTCAAATAACCCATATTGGCAAGAATTTGTGTAGGTCTCTCCGATTCATAAATCATTATATTCTCATTTTCAGCATCTCGGCGAAAGAACATAAATGTCATACTGATCGGATTACATAAGAAGATACACATCAGGATGACATGATCCATGGTCTCACTGATAAAGAGATTCGTCAGCAAGAAAAGTTCCATCAAGGTGAAATGAAAATGTCATACTGAGCATATAGGTATCACCAATGAAGTTCCATCGGCAAGAAACTTGTCTTGTCTCACCGATCAAAGCACAAGGAGTTGTATCAGCCAGACCAACGCCATCAGAGTAAGATCCCTAAGTTAGCCCGAGTGCATTTTTCTCACCAATGAAGTATCATTGGCGAAACACTCATCTTGTCTTGCCGACAAAACAAAGAAACATACTATCACCAAGACAAACACTATCAGAATGAGTTCAAAATGTCCTCCTGACCCACTATGTCATGTTGATAAGATTACATCAGCAGGAGTCTTGGCGACATACTTGAGATTGAAGGAATAATCATCGAGGAAACTTATAACATTAGGAAAAATTATTGAATGTCTTAGTGATACACCATGTCTTGTCGATGAAGACACAAACAGATCAAGATAGTCATCGGGGTGACTCTTAGCAACATTTATATGAATCAGATGGATTGATTATGTGATATCGGCATAATGTCTCCCCAACCAAAAGAATGTTTAATGAACATTAGTCAGCTTGAATAAAAGGATTGTCCAAAGTTTGAATTGTCTTGCTGATAGAACATTTGATGTGACAGTGGGTAAATTCGAAGATCAGCTACACTCGTGCTTAAGCTAAGACATTAATGGCACCACGAAGCATAAGTAATTTCATGAATTGAAGTGAATTGATCGAAGACGTTGTTGCATAATACAGTAAGTTCTTTGTACTCTAAATTTTGCAATTTTGAAAAGATAAAATGGAAGCTACCAGCTCAAGAAAATTAAAGGGTAGGAAACATGGGGAAAGTAGTCACCCTAAAAGAAAAAAATAGAAAATTGAGTGTGAAGTTGAGCCAGAGGGCACTTTGATGAAATTAAATCAAGATCTTATTGATCAATTACCCGACTCTAGACCCAAATCTAGACGTTCTACACAGCTTAGGGTAGAAGTAGATAAATTGGATGATAAATGTAAGCACATAGGTGATATTTGGACCCCAATAAGAGGTTATGAGTTGTTCAGTTTTCATTATCATTGAAGGAATCGTTTCGAACCAGTATGTAATCCATGGAATCTTAACCTAGGGAAGCTTGTTTGCCCTAATGTGTTCATTAATGTAGAATTGGTGAAGTTGTTAGCTACCCATTATAATTCAAAGATTAAAGCCATCTGTGACCCATCTGGGAAACCATTTGTGCATGTATCAGAAGATACAATAGGTGAGGTTTTCAAATTGGAAGGGGTATGTAATGAAAAAATTGTATGTGAAGAATTAGAGAAGGAATTATGCAGGATGGACACAATTTAGAAGGGTTGGAGGCTACCATTACAAAGAACTAAATAGGGTGGCAAACCAATTGCGCTAGAAGATAGTGATGGGCCCCCATTCCATGTTGACTTATTTGTTCCCTATATGAGATACACCTATTTTTTGGCAGGTCAGGTGTTGGGAATGGAAGTACCTAAATACATGTCAATTGTGCCCATGGTGATTTCAACAGATATTCAATGTCACAACTCCAAGCCTTTTGACTATTCCTCATATATTTTCAAAGGTCTTGATTTAGGATTGATGGAAATAAAGAATGAAGCCCCTATTTTACATCTTAAGTTTTATTCACTATTAATGCACATAGTGTTATATTTTGGACAAGAGTTAGGGATGTGGCTTGAGGAAATGAGGGTTTCACAGTTCGACAAGGAAGGCAAGTTATTACCCGTTCAATTATGGATTGCTATCTGGGATAGCAGGTTTTCTAATTCCTGTTTTGTGCATTTTGAGGAATATTTTGTAAAACCATTGTATAAATTCTATAGTCATCCATGTGCCTATTCTTTGTCTGAAGAAATAAAGAGGTTTCTTAGACCTAAGGATTTTAATGGGCCAATTAATCACAACTGGGGGGATTGGTACTATTTGGAGGATGCTACTATGATTAGAGTGTATGGATTTGAGGATACCCCATTTATTCTACCCAAAATAGTTCCAGACAAGATTTCCTATTTAGAAATTGTCAGGAAAATGGACTTTTCTAGTGTTATGAACTTGAGCTCTTTTGGAAAGAAAACTTTTATGCCTAATACACTATGTTTTGGTGATTTTACTGTGTTGGAAAAGCAAGGATATGATCTGATTCTTGACAAGTTATTGCAATACAACATGAAAAAAGGACCACCAAGAAAGAACTTTGACCCGGAAGGATACATTAATTTTGCTAAACAAAAGATAAACTTTGGAGGGTATAATCATGTACCCTATCAGTTTGATGATATGATCAGGAACTTATAAGCAGAAGAAGTAGAAAGAGTGGTTGAAGAATATAACCAAGGACTACAAGATACATAATTGCTATCTTCTAGAGAGGAGGCATCTAGAGATGATATGCCACAAAGCCCACCCAAAAATATTTCTAGATTGAGGACCCAAGACTACAAATGCCCTGCCAGAGAATTGGGTATTGAAGAAAGCCTAGACATAGACACAAGACAAATGGAATAAAAATAATTTGTGGCAGATAGTGAATTTGTAAATTCTCCAGAGTTTAGGGCTTTCTTGTATAAATAGAAAGGAAAAGCAATAAGAGAAATAGTTGAGAATATCACACCAAGTAATGAGGAGCAGCTATTTAATGATCTAAAATTGAGTGTGGAAAGAGAGATGGTAGGTATGACCCCTAAGAAAGGAAGGAAAATGTTAGAAGATGCTGGTGTTATGATCTTTCCGGGGTTGGATCTCACTTCTGCGTTGGTTTTTGACAGTTTTCTGAAGAATAATAATGCCACACATAAGATCAACCCTAAGGGGGTGACAAAAGTATATGCAGGCTCTAAATATAATCTAGATGAAGGGTTGTTAATGATTTGGGCCTTGTATCCACCTCACAGAAAATCAGTTGTTATTGATACTAAGAAAGCATTTGGGCATGTTATGACTCTGAAGATTGGAGAGGTTGATCCTGTGGCAACAACATAAATTGGGATAAATATAGTAAAACTAAACAAGGCCCAGATACAAATGTTGATCAAAGAAAAAGAAATGTACAAGATGAACAATGAGAGAATGTTGAGAGAAAATGACCTCCTGAAAGATATGCTGGGAGTCACAATGGGATAAACTAAGCTATTAACTCATGGTGAAAGTTCATGAACAAAGGATCAGTGGGAAGGATCAAGTGCTTATTCTCAAGGGAAATATGATGCACTTGTAGCAATAATTAGAAAGAGACAAGACAACCTAATGACTTGGTTGAGTAAGCTCAGGGGAACACATTCACACAATTTTACTATAGTATAGGAACATAAGAGGATATATGGCAAGATCCAAGAGAAGCTCTAGGAAATAAACCAAAGGGATGCTCCTGATAGTGTGGCAATCGAGACTGCAAATCATCTTATAAGAAAACACAAATATTTTCTTGAAGAATTACAGGGGGATGCACAGGGACTAGTCGATGCTACTAAACAAGGATTCACTGCATTCTTTGATGATGGAGGAAGATTGAAGGAAGCAACCAGGTGGAATGGTGAATGTGAATCAATATCGCAGGAGATCCTGAAGAAGGCTACTGAGAAAGATACAATGTTGGATGAAGCATGTGAACAAAATGAGAAGATGGTGAAAATGGAGATCAAAATTTGGAACATGTTGGAAGATGCAGATACACACGAGCGTCAGGACTACTTGGATCACTTATCAAAGATTCACTTGTGGCTAAACAGAGCTTAATCACTTGTTTTTATTTATTGTTGTTAAACAAAAGACATTTTTGAAAGGACGTGTCCTTTCAAGCATTTGATGTAAAAGTATCCATTTTTTGATATCAAAAGGACATAGGATGAATAGGAGAAATATATGATAGATAGTTTTCAATGATTTTCACATTACAAGAGACTTGGATGCATGTTTGAAACTCTGAAGGAATCAATGGAAGTTATTTGATTTTGTGGCTCATTTCTAGTATCATTTGTGAAAACATTATTAAGTTGTCTCCAGGGTTGATAATTTTATGCTATTTAAATTGATATATCAAGTATATGTTCAGTTTATCTATGCACGTTTGTTGCATTTGTGTGGTGTGATTTGCTAGTTCTTTCAAGTAAAGATTAAATCCTTCAAGTCAGTCATAGTAGTTTAGAAATATCATATGGATTATTAAGAAGAACTTAGTAATTACATTTTTCCATTTATGGGTTAATAGAGCATAATTTCTAGTTTGTTATTGTTGTTAAACAAAAGACATTTCTGAAAGGACGCGTCCTTTCACAATTTTGATGTATTTATATATGTTCCATAATGTAAAACAGATATAGGCGGATAGGAGAAAGATACAGTAGATAGTTTTCAATGAAAATTTCCTTTAAAATATGGTTGTATGTGACCATATGGAATTGATTTCACATCAAAATATGCCTGTATGTGACCGTGCAATGCTGCAAAATAGGAAAAAAATAGAAATTTTGAAGAAAAACATAGATTTTTGAATGTCAAGAGCTTGTATTTTAAATCCTCAACCATCAACAACCTTTACAATGATCACTTTATGCCTTTTAAAGGCCTTTACACCTTAACCACCTCTACAACTGACTTTTTAATCTTTTATGATCACATGAAACATAAAACACACTAATTTGAAGGTTGTTAACATCACTATTGAAATGTTTTAATTTTTTGACCTTTAAAATGTATTGAAACTCCTAGGAAACCTCTAAGACCATGTTAGTGGCTTGATAATAGCCTTATTATTGACATGGCATTAACCTTGCACCCTTTTACATGTAAATTCTCCAATTTTCCTTAAAAAGGCTACAAAATTATTTAGTGCAAGACTCAAACTCATAACTCAAAACTTCACCTAGAACATGACTAATGGTCTTGAGTGGCCTTATTCACAATAAAACATTCTTGAAATTCCTAAACCAACCTATTGACCTCCCTAATTATCATCACATGATTAAGCATAGAAGATGAGGTGTAGGTGCTCCTGCACCACTACCCCATCCAAAATTTCCTCACATTACACAAAGCCACAATGTTCCTCCAAGATAAGCCAATCAAATCCTACCTTATGTGTCCTAGTAATCAAATTGGAAATGATCCTAAAAATGACATTGTGAAGGGTGATTGGTCTAAAAACTCTAAACAACTTTGCAATTATTTCACTGCTAGGATCAATGTGTCATCTTTCATGAAATTTCCCAAAACACTATTCATTATGATCATATGGAAATGTCTAGGAGAGCTACAATAGTTGTAACATCATGAACTAAAATTAAACATTAAAAAGTACATCATGAATTAATTATGTCATGGCATAAAAATTAAAAACATCATGAATTAATTATGTAACCACATAAGTCAAATATAATTCTATCAAGAAATTAATATCAAATAGATAATACAATCACATAACTCATACATTTCAATGTCATTGATCTTCTTCTTCATCCAACTCTTTGTCTGTATCATCCAATCCAGATTTGACATTGTAAGGATTGGTCATATCATCATCATCATCATTGATATCAATTTTTATAATGTCATCATCCACACAGATATCATCTTCATGAACATGAACTCCTACATCATGATGATCTAGTTCCTCCTCTTCGACATCTTCATCAGGAACATCATCAACTAACTGTTCATCCTAATCATCATCTACATCATCTTCTAGTTCTTCGGTATCTTCTTCTTCCACCACATTATACTTTACCATCCTTCCTCTTGGATCATGTCTAACAACAAATGACCAGCCCAGTTTACCTAGAACCTCTGAGTAAAATAGTTGCTCACAATGACTTGGAAGAACATAGGGCTCATTTCTAGCTCGCTCGATTGACCTTGTATTAACCATGGTAAATCCATTATCATGTTCAATAATAGTTCTCTAAGGATCATTTTCATTCAATTGTAGCATGTACCATAGGACGAAGAACATAACTAATTTGAAGAAACTTAAAGTCACACTCAAGTATATCATCCAAAATCCCATAGTATCAATTTTCTAAGGCTTCTGGATGTATGTCACTTCTAGATGAAACATTAGTCACCTGAAAGACTGCAATTATCCTAGAAACACAAGTTTTCTTCATGTCATCCAACTTTCTGATTTGAAATTTATGACCATTGCACCACATATCCTTGTGGTGTTTCACCTGCAATATGTCAAACATGTAAAAAATATTGCAATATCGTCAGTTGATAAACATATTTATTCTTGGTTGAATGTATGCAAAAAAAAAAACCTCAACATATATATACATCAATATAATTGAAAATAATTAAATAATATGTGTGATTAATATATTTATACGTACCTGTTTATCTCTTAAAGCATCTACTAAATCAATTTCCCTTGGTGTAACATTGGAATCTCCATTACGATAAGCTTCTTTAACCAATGAAGCCACACCTTCCCATGTTAATGCGCGACCAGATTGTTGACATCGCTCAATCCATACCATCATCCAATCAAGATTGTTTACGACTTAAAAACGTAGTGCATCCCACTCTCGACCAACTGTATCCAAAAAAATTGAAATTCACAAACAATGTATAATTAGTTAATTACCACGATATACGACCTTAATTTATAATTGATGTATATTGAAGATTAATAATTA
>VDFB02064031.1:0-14078 GCA_007258455.2 Sequoia sempervirens
ATCATAAAATTCTACTAAATCCCATAGACATTCAAAGATCACACACTCACTCATTAATATAAATATCATCTTTAATATTTTTTAAATACTCAAATAATATAGAAAGGTTTAGAAATGTATGTGAACTTAGTATAAATGAGTTAAAAAGTAGGAAACTAAAGCAAGGAACTGGACATTTCTAGGGTTCATCCAGTTTTATTGGAAAATTGTTTAGATATGTCAGCCTCTTGTCAAATGATGCTTCCAAGATAGTATAAAGTATGGGTTATGATGTCTCACTTCTTCCAAGTCACTTTTGTTACTAGGTCCAATGAAGTATCATTATGCACTAGGTTTTTCCCTATTCCACAATTTGAAAATGAGGTGAGAAGTGGTGTGGGAAAGTCACTTGGGAGATGGAATTTATGTGATAGTTTGATGGATTGGATAATCATCGTGTTATGGCATTTAAGTGATTTCATCACTTGACCCTCGGTTTTATGAAGATTCATTAATTAGTGTCCCCACATTAGGTTGCCTTCAAGTTTTGTTTGAGGTTTTACCTCTCTCATTTTTTCTACATGGTATTTAGACATAATCCTTAAAAAATTTGGAATTTCGTGTCATGTGGAATAGACTATTCTTCACCCAAATTCAAGTCCTCAATGGTTTTCCACAAAGAAAACAATTCATCTTCATGTAGAATTTTGAAGCTAAACAAATCTCAAGGTAATTCGACCCTATTTTTGTCCCTCAAGTTTTCCCACATTGGTCTTAATAGTTAGTTTTCCTTGCAAATATGGGTCTTGTGGAGTTTAATGGTATGTTTAGCCTTATCCTTGTTCCTTGGGTTTTCTTGAGAGGTTTTTCCTGCATCAATTTTCTGTAAAGGTTGCATGAGGATCATTTCTCCAAAAAAGCTCACCTCTATCTTTTCTCACAAAATTGTAATGATTGTTTTTCGCAAATGCAGTTATTGGATATTCAAGGTTTAAAGTATTTGAATTCTTTGCAAGGTCGGGAAGAGTATCTTTTTTCATAAAAGGTTGTGTCTTAGGTATTTTCATAGGATTCTCACTTTTAAATCTTCACAATGGAGTGGTACATGCTAAGATTTATCATTTTCATAATATATTTCTTCTATGGACATTGGGTGATATTCATGAATGATTATTTTGAATTTTATTATCATTCAAGTATTCATTTTAATTTTTTATAATATTTGAAATATTTCCAAGATGTTCAATAAAGGGTTCTTTTTGAAGATTTAAATGGATAGGACTAAAAACATGAAGTTTGATTTTAAGGGAGTTTATCCAAAGAACAAAATTACTTCCAATTGGAGAATGATGGGAGACACCAGCCTTAGTCATATATGTTGATAAGGGTGTTACACATGCAACAAAATGAAGATAGATTTCATTGTTTAAATAATAGAATCTATCTATCTTGAAGGAGTCACTAGATTCAGTAAAGAATTAGTTATCCCAAGGATTGAGAATGTCAAGTCTTGACTCAATAGGTTCACTTAGGGTTCATTATTTAGTTGGTGTTTCACATGGGGGCTTGTTGTTTTCTAAATTATCTTCTTGTTACCAAAAAGTGATGCTATTCATTCTAACAATCTATGCATCCATCACTTTCTGTAACATTTAACACTATCCTTACCCAAAAATAAAATGCAAAATATTCAGAGGAAGAAAACTGATCTAAGAAATCTAAATTTTCTTTAGGTATTACCTACACACATACTAAAAGATAAGTAAACTAAAGCATAAAATATTTGTATTCCACCAGATTGCTTTACAATTACATACAAAATAGTGCAAGAGTTTAGATAAATATAATCATTCACCAATGAGATAACTTCAAAATGCACCTAAAGATGGTGCAACAAATTGATTATTTCACTAGGAATGAATGATATACAGTCACACAAAATGTACAATTAGGAATGACCTTCAATTGATTTGGTATTACCAACCTCTATAGTATGTACAATTCTTTACTAAAATTGAAAATATAACATGAAGTAAATAAATAAATTGGTGATATTCCAATTTAAGCTTTACCATCTCAACAAATTTTGATCCTTAAAACTAAACAACTTGCTACCTTTTATAGAATACATGATAGGATTTTGTTACAAAAATTGAAAGGAAAGTTGAGTGTGGAAAATGCTTCCCTAAATGTAAATCAATTAGGAGAGGGTTGCAAAAATTAGTTTCAAATATTTATTCTATTATAGTTTCATAAGAACGCACATGCATTAAGATTAATTTTCAAATTTTAAGCATAAAACACATAACACAAAATTTTACATGGGAAAATCCTTTCAAGAAAAAAACCACACCAAAGCACAAATCAATTCTATTACAATAATTAGGCAATTACATACAATATGCAGAGTATATGCTCTTGCAGGTGTAATTTCACAATGTTACAATTCTAGAATTTCTTAATTTCTCACTTCTCCCAATCTCAGAAATGATTTTTATCTCATGGAATGTGAGGGGTATGAATAACATCCCTAGACAAAAGGCTATTCGAGAGATGATTGGTAATTATGGTCCTAATATTGGTTTCCTTTAGGAAACAAAGTTATTTGTGGATGGTATGTTTAGTAAAGCTCGTAACATTTGGTCACATGGCATGTGTTAGTGTGTCGGGGCTCATGGAAACTCTGGAGGGGTGGCTTGTTTTTGTGATCCAAGGAAGTTTTCTCCTCTTCGGTGGTGTTTGAGTTGCTTAGCTATGTATGTGGTTGATTCTAGTTTGGAGTCGCGTGAAACCTACCTTTTCACTAATATTTACGCTCCTACTGATCTTTTTGGTAAAGCTTAGTTGTGGGCTCATGTTAGTTGTATTAGATCTCTGGTTCCTAGGGATTGTGGTAGGGGAATTTAATGTTATCTATTGTCTTGAGGAGAAATGTGGTGGGGTTGCTAGGCTTGACCAATCTACTTTTATTCTCAAGGATAATATTGATCTTTTGAAGTTAGTGGATGTAAAGCCAATAAATGGTATTTTCACTTGGAATAATAAGAGATGTGGGGAGAATTCTATTTCTGAGAGGTTGGATCATTTCTTGGTTTCTTGTTTTTGGGTGGGGTATAGTTGGTCTACCTGTTCAAATATTTTGGACCGGAAGGGGTCAAATCACTGGCCAATTAAGCTTTCTTCTACTACTTTCAAAGTCCCCAAGAGCATGTCTTTCAAGTTTCAACTTATGTGGTTGTGAGACTCTTCTCTTCATGAATTTATGGCTAAATAGTGGTGATAAGGGAAGCCTGCTCATGGTCAGGCTATGTATTCCTTCACTAAAATATTACAATATGTGAATTACAAACTCAAGAAGTGGATCAAACAGTGCTTTGGTAACCTTCACCACAAAAAAATGTCAGCCCAAGCTAGTTTAGCTACTATCACCCACCAGATCTAAGACCATGGTATTACTATGGATCTAGTTGGGAAAAAATCAATAGTAGTTAAGGAGATGGATGAATGGGAGTTGTGTGAGGAGATGTTCTGGAAGAAAAAGTCTCAAGTGGATTTGCTTCAAGAAGGGGACCAAAATACTTCCTTTTTTCGTAACTTTGTCAAAGCTAGAAGAATGGTAAATCTTATTACCTCTCTAGTGTCATTGAAGGGGCAATAGTTGTCTTCTATGGCTAAGATTTCTAGGAAGGTTGCTCGGTTCTTCTTTGCCCTAATTACTGAGGATTCTCTCCTTGTTGGTAGTGAAGAGAATGTTATACTAGATTGAATTCCTTATGTAGCTTATAATGAGATGATTGTGGCTCTCATGTGCCCTATCTTGCTGCCTAAGCTGGAAGAGGTTGTGTTTCAAATTAAAAAGGTAAGGATCCTAGTTCAGATGGATTTTGTATTGAATTCTTCTAATAGTATTGGGAAATTATCAAATTTAATCTTCTTGAAGTGGTTCAGGTGTCACAACATGATAGTCAGATGCTTTGGGCTATGAAATTTACTTTATTGGCTCTTATTCCTAAACAATGGGGAGCTACATATTTGGATCAATTGAGACCTATTACTCTTTGTAATGTGATTTACAAAATTATCACTAAATTGATTGTTGAACGGTTGAAGCCTTAGTTCAACTCTTTGATCTCTGTTGAGCAAGGAGGTTTTGTTGCTAGTAGGAAATTTTTTGATGGTGTCATAATTTCCTCTAAAGTTATTCATTCTATGATGATTTTGAAGGAGAAATCCATGTTCATTAAGCTTGGCATGTAAAAGGCTTATGATAGGGTTAGATGGGATTTTTTGCAAAAGGTTCTTTAGGATTTTGCTTTGGACAGGGAGTAGATTGATTGGGTTATGAGTTGTGTTACCTCTTCTTCCTTTTTAGATCTTATTAATGGTGAACCTTCAAATTTTTTTGGTGCTTCCAGGGGCCCTTGTCAAGGGGGTCATCTCTCTCCTTACCTTTTTATTATTATGGTTGAGGGGTTGGGAAGATTCATCAAGTCTTGTGTTAGTCAAGGTTTGATTTAGGTTTGGAGCTGGGGTGGTAGGGTGCATCCTTATTCTCATTTGTATTTTGTGGATGATACTACTTTGATGGGAATGGCTAGAATCGTGAGGCTATGAACTTAAGGAAAATTTTGGATATTTATTTGGGTGTTTTGAGATAAAATATCAATGAGGATAAGTCTTGTATCTTATTCTTTAACACTCCTCGACTCATTCAAAATAGGATTTCTTAGATTCTTTTGTTTCATATTGGGTCCCTCCCTTTGTCTTATCTTGGGATTCCCATCTTAGTGGGTTCTTAGTTTAGAGATCTTTAGTAGGATGTGTTGGATAAGTTCCGCAAGTGGGTAAGTCATTGAACTTGTCAATGGATCTCATCAATTGGGTGTGTGACTCATTTGAAATCTATGGTGTAGGCCCTTCCCATTTATAGATGTTTTGTGTAGGTGGCCCCGCAATGATTTGTTAAGGAATTTGATGTCTTAGCTCGTCAAGGGTTGGTAATTTGTCTTCTTCAAAATGAAGCCTTGCCAGGTGGGATTCTATTTGTAGGCCGATGTAGGAGGATGGTCTTGGGATCAAGCCTATAGGCTTGATGGGCTAGGTCCTAGCTGCTAAACTATATCGACATTAGTGTACTAGCTAGGATTAGGATTGGGCTAGGATTCTTACTATTAAGTACCTTCGAGGGGTGAGTGTTGTGGATGTGACTTGGTGTATCCTTTTGGGGAGTGGTTCCATGATTTGGGATACTCTTAAAAGAGGGAGAGAAGTGCATTAATCAGGGTCTATTTTGGATTTGCAATAGAGGCTCTAATGCTCTCTTTTGGCATGATTCATGGGATGGGTTTCCCCCCATATTGACTATGTATCCTCATCTCTTTCACCTCTATAATAGTTTTATTGAAGTTGGTTGGATCTAGGTCAAATATTTTAAATTGGTATAGGCTCTGGGTCAAGTGGAAGTGGTGCATTGGAAGGCTCCATGGGAGTGGATGTTAGTAGGAACTAAGGAGGATCATTTGGAGCTTTCTAGGATTTTGGATGGCAGAATGTGGAATTCCATTTTTGGGAGGGACACTCTAGCCTAGGTTCCTTCTCCAAAGGGTAATTTTTTTGTAGCTTCGAGCTACATGGATTTAGACAAATAGGTGTTTGGGAGGATGGAGGTACCTTAGTGGAAGCAGCTCTAGAACAAATTTTCATAGCCCAAATACATTTTTTTCTTATGGTTGGTTGTGTAGAATAGATATCTTACCTGGGATAACTTATGAAAGAGAGATTTTCATGGCCCTTCTATCTATGTTCTTTGTAATAATAGTGAGGAAAGTTCCTTTCATCTCTTTTTATTGTTCTTTTTTTCTCAGGAAATTTGGCACTTCTATTAAGGGGCTTGGAATCATCCATGTGTCCATGCCACTTCTTTGGTCAAGTTTTGGGATAGTATGGGTATGCCTCTACATAGAAATTTTAAGTCTTCTTGGTTCCTTGACCCCTCCAAGATATTTTCTTGGTAGCTATGGTTGGAAAGGAATAGGAAGATATTTCAGGGTGTGTGAATGGTGGTGGCTCAACTTTGGCATAAGATCCTTTGTAGGGTTCAAGAAACTATCTCTGTGAAATGTGATATGTTGGATACTGTGGATCCTGGTGACATGGCTATCATAAGTAATTTGGATCTTGTTTTTGGTTTCCCTAGTTACTCGAGTAGTAGGAGGCTTTGATGCGCCAAGCAGAAAATTTAGAGGGAAGGTAAGTGGACCCATCCTCCTCAAGGTGTTCTTAAGGTGAATACCAATGGTTCCTCTCAGGGGAATCTCATTCATGCTAGGATTGGTGTCATTGGTCAAAATAGTGTGGGTGAGATTTTGTTCTTTTTCTCTATTTATAAAGGGTAGTAGACTAACAATCGTATGGAGGCCTTGGCTATTCTTTATGTAGTGGAAAGAGGTTACTCTCTTTGTTGGAGGAAGATTATTTGTGAATCTGATTCATAGATTATTGTTGATATGTTGAATGATAAAAGGCTAGAGGGAGCTAGTTGGAAACTAGCTTTATTGATCAAATAGATTTTGAGGATTTGCAATTCATTGGAGTGTTGGAAACAAGCAACACTGAGAAGGGGGGTGAATCGGTGTTCTAAAAAAATTAACTTTATTATTTTGATCTTTAATCCACCTAGAACATTCAATCAAAAGTAATATGCAGAAACAAAAAGAAAACAACCACAACACCATAACACAAGGATTTTTATGTGGAAACCCTATTAGGGAAAAACCATGGTGGATGGTTAATGCATAATATGTTCTAAGTATACCCAAAAGAAACATTACAAAATGGGAATGCACTTGCATTTAGGCACACTGCCTAGAGCTCACTACTCAAGATAAGAAGGCTTGCTTCCTTACAAATATTTGGATTAGATCCAAAAGAAATGAACAGAAAGAATAGCATCTAAAAATGCTTGATTACAATTCTGGTTAGGCTCAGATGTCAATCTTCTATCCTTCTGACTGATACAGAACTTTTGCTCTGACTTGCTTCAAAAAATCTTTATGTGCAAGTGAAACTGTGCATAAAATTGCTCCAACACTCTTCTGGTATTCGCAATACACATCGACACACCACACACTTATATTAAAAAATGATATAAGAGATCATGCATATATATTCGCAACTAGAAATTTAATCACAATAAGTCGGTTTCAAAATACAACTTGAAAATATTAGCAACTGTCGGCTCAAATCATAAGAGTTATGCAATGCGCATCCACAACGGTCGGCCACAACTTAGCTCGGACCCAAAATAAGATTAGAAAACACAAAAATATTCAAATAAACTTTTCTTGAATATCCACAACATATTACACCAACTGAGTCGGCCCCAAAATACTGATAAACAAAGAAGTATCAACCAGATCTCCAAACTCACACAAGACTTAATATGAGGCACTAAGATTTTTGGAAAACACTTTAGATGTATTGACAAACCTCCCATGAGGTCCACAACTCAAAATAACAACCAGAAATTTGTAAGTGAATTGATGATCACCAAACTATCAGATGCTCTATTCTTCCTGACTATCCTCAATCTAACTACCAGTATAAGCAAATGATGTTATGCGGATATGTCACTAACTAGGGTTGCCATCAATGACAACACCAAAAAGCATTCACAGTGTCTCTTTCCAACATGGATTACATCTCCTTTTGTCATATTCCTAAGGAGTGGAATAGATTAGTTGATTGTCTTTTTCCCCTTGAGTATGTGAGGACTTTGGAAAAGGTTATTTTGGACAATAAGAATATGTAATATTACTCTTTTGGGGTTTCATTGGGAAACCCCTACTTTCTTTCAGTTTCTTCAATACTATTTATTGATTTTCTAATAAATTTTTACCCCCTTTCTTTTACAATATATGCATACATTTGTGTATATATAATTATTATTTTAATATATGTTTAAATATTTATTTAATTGGCAAGTTATACATAATCATGAGGATATAAATATTTATATTAATATATATGTAGATATTAAAGATATAATATATATACATATATATAAGAAATATATAAAATATATACTATTTGAAGTGTTTTAAAATATACAAAGTTCATTATTATAGTGTTGATGTTTGATATATTTAAGGAACTTTAAATAAGCATAGTGCATTATAGCGCTATCATGTATATTTTTGTGGCTAAAGTTTACACACAATGTATAAAGCATATGAAGAATAAGTCAATGAGACTTATGCACTGAAGTAAAGGAGAATACAGTTTGGACATTTCAAGTAAATGAATGTAGATTTTACATTGTTTACTAAGTCTTTTTTGTGTAGAATTAAAGGGCATAAAAAGTATAAATATGTGGTGCCAAAAATTGTAGAATGAGGGAAATAATAGAAGTCTAAACCTATGCCATTTCTTTGTAAATCCATGTGATAAACATAGAACTCAGTCAATGCAAAGATGAAAAAATTATGTGAAGGTAGTTGACTTGCAAATTAAATAGGAAACTCATAGAGAGCCATAATTGTCTCTTGACTCAGTAAAAGAGTCATGTTGTCTCAAGAATAAAGTCAACTCAACCATTCTATGAGATTAGAAATATGAGGAATTTCATGTGTTGCAATATGAGATTTTTAAATAGCTGATTCATTGCATGAGTAGGAAGGTGGAAGAATTGTTAGCTTGTTTTTAGCCTTTGGATGCTCAAGTTTTAGTATATATAGAAGAGCTCTCTCTACCATTTGTTACACTTTTCATTTTGATTACTCTATTGTTATTATATTGTATTTTTTGTGCATGTGAATTAGAGAGCTTGAGAGTTAGTGGGTTGTTTTGTTATTTTAGCATTTTTAATTGTTAAGAGAATTGGTAAGACGATAGAAGTGGAAGTTAGGTTGAGATTAGAGGAAGTAGAGAATGAGCTTGTGGAATTGAGCTAGGAAGAAAGTAATATCAGTTGAAGAGATTTTATACAGGCATGTTGATTTATATTTCTTTGTTATTTATGTTTGAAAAGTTATTTAATTATGATTGCCTTGCTTGGAAAAGATTGATTTAAGTATGGGTTAAGGTGCTTTGGATAAGCTTGCATGTTCTTAGTTGATTCTTACTTTGGTGAAACCATTTTATTTTGATAATACTTATATATATCCTATATTGGAATTTACATGATTGTGTTTCTATTTATACTATTCATAGTTTTTCAATACTATACATATGTAGCATGAAACGTGAAATGGGGTATGTATTGATGTCTTTATGTACTTTATATGTAAATGTTATTTGACATAGGTTGTTAGCTTGGTTATTCCTGGGGTTAGAATAATCCATGGGAAAGGGTGTAACCTACTTAGTCAAGTTGCTATGTCATCACTATCTTCTTCCGGGATGTATGTTAAGAGTATGAATGGTCAAAACCAAATCGAGCTAGAAAGGTGGATGAGCATGTGACCTCCACTCTAAAATCTAGGTGATGAATAATTTTTCCAAAGTAGTGTAAGTAGCCACTATTTACATTTTCAGTTCACTTTGATCCAAGTTTGCATACTAGGCAAGGATTGTCATACATGTAGGTTGTAGCCACTATATGGTAGCTCTAGATATGTAGGACACAATACCATGCTCTAGGATGGCTAAGATTATGAGGTTACCAAACCAATCTCTTCGTCGAAAGGTAAGTCCATCTTACTAGATCGATAGATGTGCAGCAGACCACAATAAGTCTGTGGTTGGTGAAAAATTTCTTGAGTGATGCTTATCCTCATGCACTTGCTAACCAAGATTTGAGGAAAGACATCTAAACCATTTGCATCTCTATTTTAGTAAGCTCGTTGAAGCTATGTATGTAATCATGAATCATCCCTATGGAAATCATAAATGTGAAATGTCATATTGAAATTATGTCATGTGAAATCATTACTTGTATTATTGAAATGGTTATGTTTCAAATTGCATTTGTTATTCAAAAGAAAAGAAAAAATTTATTGCTCGTAATGATAGTATCATTAACTGTTCACTTGTGGGTAAAACATAGTGTAATGATAGAAATAGGGTGTTCCACCTTTTAGGAGATGAAGTACAATGAGGGGGTTCCTATTTCGCTATTATTACATTCAAGGAAACCCTAGAGATCTCAATCTAGGGATGGTTCACCACCAAGCTAGGGCTTGGAAAGACTAGTAATATGTAAGATCTAATGATAAAACCTAATGATATGCAAGGCTTGGATAAATGACCTAGAAATGTATGCAAAATAAAATAGAAAACTAAGAAGTCAAAAAGGTGCACCTAGAATCCTGGATGTGCTTAAATGAAGATCTAAAATGATGAAAATGAAAATTCTAATGCACACTGGGACTCATACTCTAGGCTGAGTGATTTAGTCCCAGATTAGGGTTTATGGGCAGAAACAGAAATCTAGTAGAGACAATTCTAGAACACCTAAAAACTAGAAAATCCACTATACTGGGACTCATATGCCAGAAGTGTTGTATCAGTCCTGCTTGGATTTTTAAAAAGATTAAGATCTGAATATGCTCTTCAACCTTTGCTTTATCTTCTCAACCTGATTTTTGGATCTGAATTGTTGAATTCTTCTTTATAGGTATCTTTTAATGATCTTCTAAACAAGATGACAACTTGGACAACTTTGCAACTTGACAACTTCTTTCCAATATTGCTCCTTAGAGGGTCTTCAATATAGATTTACAAATCACACACTAAAGAGAGGGGAAAATGTTGTTTTGTTAGTGGAAAGGGGTTTTCCTTGGTCAAACCCAATTTTGGTAATCAAACCTTGTAATGAAATCAAATCTAAAGGAGGAATGATGAATGAACAAAATGATATGTTGTAACTCACCAAACCCTAGAAATAAAGTGTTGCAAACATGCATTAAATGGATTTGATGGTTGTATATCTTGACTCTTGCTTAAATGATATGGATCTTGAATTGAATGCTTGCTTGAATCATAAAACCCTACATCACAAATGTTAGCTCAAAAACAAACACGATGCATGATGACTTTGACATGATGCTTGATACTTGAATAATGCTTCAAAACACTTGATAATCAGCTCTCGAATGCTCTCGAATGCTCCTATAAACTCTTGCAATCACCAATTTTCTAGAATGCATGAATACTTGAAAGCTTAGGAGAAAATATGTGAAATAACCTTGTATTTATACTTGTTTATGCCAAATTTCTTGAAATTACAACACTACAATCCAACATCAGATCTAGGTGAATAAAACCTACCAATAATTTGAATTTAATTTAATTTTAATCCACATGATACCTGTTGTCATCAATTTTTGCATAGCAAAAACTAGACAACCTATACGAATTTTTCTTTAAAAAATTCCTATTCTTGGTTACTCTAATGAACATTTCTTAAGAGAAAATTGTGCCTTGTATATTCTATGAGGTTTTTTGTCATTTTGGTCATTTTATTTTTGTTTTTGTGTTTGTTTTGTTCTTCTTTTTGTGTCTTTTCTTCTTTAATTCGGGTTTTGGATGCCTATTTGCAAGTAGGAGACTCTCATGTTCTAAAATACAAACTTGCAATCAGCTCTTAAAAACCCGAATTGCAAGTGTATGCCTTTTTCGTTTTATGTTTTAATGTTAACTTGTCAAGGGGGTCTCAAAACCCGAATTGCAAGTTGGGATGCCTTGAAGGTTTCTTTTTTGTATTAACTTGTTGGTCAGATCTTAAAACCCGAATTACAAGTGAACTTTTTTTTGTGTCTTTTTTTTCTAACTTGTAGGTCGGGTCTTGAAACCTAAATTACAACTTAGTCACTTTTAGTTTTCTTTTATTCACTTGCGCTAAGGGTTTTAAAACCTGACTTGTCTTTGATCGACTTAAATTACTTTTTGGTTTTCTTTGCACTTGTAAATCAGATCTCAAGACCCGACCTACAAGTCACACATGAGAAAAAATATTCATTAGTTGTAATTGGGTCTGTGGGAAGTGATTACAAATTCACGTATTAAGGAAATGACTTGTTTTTTCCTTTGGAAAGTCTGACGTATTTCCAAGTTACTTGTCATAACCTTCAAAAAGCCCGATTTTCTATTTTAAAAATGAGTTCTTGCTGGAGCAGGCATCCTTGTCTTCAAATGACCCGATTTTGACTTAGTCTTGGCCGTTCCTTTCCATGGCATTTTGTTCTTCCTTTGTTCCTACGCTTCTTAGGGAGAGAATTAAATGTCCAACTGATAGTGTTTGAAGAGGACTCTATATCCTATTTTATCTATAAGTTCTCATTATAGCTTTAATATTTTTGTTCTTAGTTTCTTAGTTGTGTGTTTTTACTCTCTTTGAGGTACGTTTTCTTTCATTTTTTTTCTTCTATTTTTCTATTTTTTATTTCTTCTTAGTCATGATTATGTTTCATTTTCGAAATGCATCAATAGATATAAAATTTCATCTTTTGCACACTTGCAATCAGGTCCTCAAGACCCGACTGCAAGTAAAGGTTACATTCATTCGCCTTTCAAACACTCATATTTGCTTCCATACGCTTCGCCTCTCTCTTGTAAATTCATTTACCTACCTTCCATTCACCTTTTCAAGGTCATCTCATCCTACACATTTACATCACTTGAAATCGAGTCCTCAAGACTCGATTGCAAGTTCCCATCAAATAAAAAAAAAGTATTTCACTTGAAATCGGGTCTCCAAGACTCGATTACAAGTCTAACTTGCAAGTGGTCTTCTTAGATCCAATTTCCCATCACTGTCCAGAGCATATTCATCAAACATCTTTGTGCCATAGTTTTTCCATAAGTTCAAAACCTAATCAAGTCTTCATGAGATTACCAGGTTTTTTAGATCTTGATATTATGGAATCACCCATTGCTTCTAAAGATGTTCTTACCCTTCTGAATTTTTGTCATAGTATTTCAGATTCTTGTTCGATCATAGAAGAGCTAGTTTCAGCTCCAAACAAAAAGATGAAGGCTAAGTATGATAAATATTTGAATGAGATCACTCTTTCTCAGGTAGTTTCTCTCATTGATGAGATTAGAGACACAGAGATCAGGCATGTTGATATGTCTGAGTTCTTGAAAAGAACGGTGAACCCATTGACTCATGATATGCAGTTGCTTCTCAGAA
This sequence comes from Sequoia sempervirens, assembly GCA_007258455.2. Classification (NCBI taxonomy): domain Eukaryota; kingdom Viridiplantae; phylum Streptophyta; class Pinopsida; order Cupressales; family Cupressaceae; genus Sequoia; species Sequoia sempervirens. The sequence goes on from VDFB02064031.1 coordinate 13,112, forward strand.
TCCATATTCATCTAGTTTCTTCATTTCTAGTGGCCGCCTTAGAACCAGAATTTGTGCTTGCATGTGCTTCTCATTTTCATGAAGAAACAAGACAATCAAGGATGATGATGGAAATGTCATTATAAGTTTGGAGGCTGAAGTAATTGATAAAATCTTGAAAGTACCTGCTACTCCATTATATGCTGATATCACAATGAAGAGTGCTATAGATCATTACAAACAAAGAAAAGAAGATTGCAATAGACACATCAGTGCTAAATGGTTGAAGACTACCCAAACTTTCTTTACCAGATGGCCCAAGTTGCATCATTCTAATTTCATTGAAGAAATAGGTGATATGATTACACTTCTCAACAGATTAGCAAGTTTGAAGTTTTCTAATGTATTTGAAATTTGGATGTACAAGTACATTGTGGTTATGAGGAAAGGACAGTCTCATATTTTGTGGGGATAATTTATCAGTGACAACCTGTGTAGACAATTGGTACATGTTCATACTTGAATTCTTACTTGGTGTATACTGCTGCATCTCTCAAACAGTTTCCTGGTCTTTCTACAAAGGGGAATAGATCATTAGTGCCAGTCTAGGAATATTATGATCAACTAACTCTGAAACCCATTAGGCATCATTATAGAAGAGTGCAGGATGCTTTCTTTGGTTACTTTATGTGTCTCTTTGAAAAAATGCTCAAGATGAGAAGAGCTTTTGAAGTAGCCTAGGAGAAAGTAAATGAATATGACTGCTTGTTTTTGCAATTTCCTACTTTCACTTATATGAGAGTTGGATGTTTTACTGGACAACCATACATGTTAGCTCGATACTCTACTAATAGAATTATTTTGATGGAGTTAGCAAGACAACTGATGGTCGTACATTCTATACAACTTTCTAGTCACAAGTTGGGTATTACTATTTCTTCTCACAATCCATTACAGATTGGTTGGTATTCTTTAAACACTTCTCAAA
>VDFB02064031.1:16853-50899 GCA_007258455.2 Sequoia sempervirens
TAATAGTCACATTCTGTGGAGTAAACTCAACTGACTTCCCATCTCCAGAATGATAAATCTGATATATGGATAGTAGATTCATTAAAATATTAGGAACAAGAAGAACATCCTTAATGCGCCAATCTAGCATCTGAATAAATCCCATACCCAAAATTGGAATCTATGAAGAGTTCCTAACTACAATCTAAGAAGTAAAAGTATGAACAATGGAATCAAGAAGATCATGTGAATTGGTCATGTGATGTGAAGCACCTAAATCAAGAATTCAATTTTCTGAAGATGAATGAATAGCTCATGCTAAAAGAGCTTTCCCTTTACCCATAGAAGAAGACATAGGCATTAAAATGTTGTGTTTCTTCATAGCTTCCTCTAAGGCCTCAAGTCTCTTGAAACAATGAGCCACATCATGCCCAATTTTTCCACAAAATGAACAAATATCTCCTTTATTTTTCTTGGACTTGGAAGAAGAATCTCCAAAGGTAGAAGAAGGAGATGGAGTGGACTTTTGATTATTATTTTGCTTCAGTTTGGAGGCATTCTCACTACTTGAAGATAATTTTTCCTTGGGCTTCTTATTGTTCTTTCCTTTACCCTTGGATGATTGAACCATTAGAGCATGATTCTTAGAACTAGGTAGTGCATCCAACTGAATCAACTTGGCCTCCTCCCTAGTAAGATGCTCACAAAATAAATCAATTGAAGGAATTTTATAATCTTTCCCCATGCCATCCATAGTTGAATAGAAAGTAGAAGAAAACAATTGATAAGGGCCTCTTAACTTAGACAAAATCAAGAAGATACATTCATAACTAGATTTATCATGCCTACATCCTTTCAAATGTCACAAAATCAACTTGAATTATGCAAGAAAATCTTGAATTAAAGGAAATGCATCTGGAGAGAGCGATTGGCGATCTTCTTGAAGTTGCAAGACTCTGAACTGATTAGTTTTACCATACAACTCTTCAAGTTTGTCACAAAAATTCTTAGGTGTTTGCTTTGAAATATGAAACAAGTCATCAGATACATGTAAGCCAATGAGCCCTTTTACTTTATCCATTTTATATATATGGACAATTTTTTCATAATCCCTTGTGAAATCAGGTTGCTCTGCATCTAGCATTGGCCATAGACCTATAAATTGTAACAATTGAGTTATTTTTAGCTTCCATGTATGACAATTGTGTGGAGTGAGTGGTTCAATTTTCCTTTGATCTGCCATGAACACCAAAAGAAAGAAGACAATATGGCACTTAAATTGTTCCTTTCACGCCTAGAATGTATTAAAATTCAGTTTGCAATGCCCCAAGAAAATTACAATGAAGAAATTTTGCAATTTGTACAAGTGACAAGCTCAAATCAACTATTTATAACACATTGTTTTTTTCACAACTTTTTTTTAAAAAGAGCTTGCTAAAGCTAAAATCAGAGGTTACAAATAGATTCCTTGTGCTTTTTGAGAAATTTCAAAAAAAATTGCCAAATTTTGACTTTGTATGCAAACATTATGCCAATTACAAGAAATAAATGCACATGTACCTTCAGGCTTAAAAAATTGGCAAAAAAAATCAAAATTTGGAAAAATCACCTACACCACTGGGAAGTTCATCGAACCAAATTTTTGATGATATCTTGTTTCCAAAAATCCAATGTTGTGGCAAAAATTTATGCAAAATTGAAAAAAAGGCCTAGAAGATGCACCTTCAAGGCTAACCAGGGGAAAAGCAATAAGTTGGCACAAAAATAGAGCCCCCAAGGGCTGGCTCTTGGTCCTCCACACGACCACACACTATAGGGTGGCAAAAAACTCTGATGGTTACCACTAACTGCTAGTGGTCTCCTCTTTGTTGGTCACACTATGTGGCTCCTTGACTATTTATTTGGTAGTCGGTTAACTATCTAGCACTGGTAGTTAAGTGGTAGTTTATATGACCACCACCTAGCGGTTTGTCTGACCGCCCTCCTGGTGGGTTACTAGCTAGCTGTTGATGGCTTCAATGTAAGCATGGTTATAATAACCACATGGTTTGGAGTGGTAGCCATGACTTTTTTAAAGGAAACTATCTATTCTAAAAAGTTTGTGGATTGGTGTGAGTGGGCTCTGTAGACTTTAAGTTGCGGGACCCTCTAAACACAGCATTGTAAAATGCTTATATATAGATATAGATATATATATATTTAAAAAAAATACAATAAAATACCATTAGAAAAGTAGTCAAAAAAATTTGGAAAACTTTTTAATAATCATGTCATACCTAAGCAAGTTGGGGGGTCGTACAACCCTTCAACTAAATTTTTTTTTCCCCAAATTCAACTTTTTTCAAATATAGGAAAATTATATATCAAAATTCTCATAAACGGCCACTGGGATACAATGGAAAGGTTATTTTTTTCCAAAAATTCCCCTGTAAAAATTTGTTCACCAGATTTGAGCTCCAAACCCTTGTTTGCCAAAAAATGCAATTTATGGTGACCAAATTGAGTGAAACAAAAGCCAAATCTGACCTTTTTGAGCCTCCTGGACACAATGGGATAGCCAAAAATATTGCCACTATAGCCAAAAATATTTCCACTATAGCCAAAAGTGTTGCAATCACCAAATATCACCAAAATCCATGCATGCAATATAGGATTAAAAAATCTTTGCAAACCCTTTTTGATTCTCAAGATCATATTGAAATGCAAGACAAGAGCATACAGGAAATTTTCAAGATCATACAAGAAACTCAAATCACAATAGAAAACTTGATGGTAGAAAATCTCTAATGAAAAAAATGGAAGGGGCTTGCAAGATTCAAAGCTCTGATACCATGTTGAAGTGAGCAACCCAAGATCTTCAATCTATAACACCAAATAACTTCCACAAGAAATAGCTCAAGAAGTAACAATGGAAGATGTTATTCCACCAAACAAGAATTGAAATATGATACAATATGAAATATTACTATAATACAATGCAATGAAAAATATGCTAGAGATTCCTTGCTTATAAAGGAAAGGATGAGAGATAGGATTAGACAAGATCATGACAAGTGTCTTAATCCTATCACATGAGACAGCTAACTCATAACTACCTAGGATGATGTGAATTCTAGATAAGACAAGTATGCCTTCTAGAAATAATATTTTATCCTAAGTAAACTTAACATGTGAACTAAGTCCCCTAAGTCCTTAGTAAAGAATTAACTAGGTAAAAGACTTATTCACACCAACAGAAAAATTATGCAGATTCAAACGGGTACCCAGGAATTTCTTTGTAGGAGAGAAGGTTTTGTTGAGAGTTAAACCTCACAAGAGTTCTATAAAGTTTGGAAATTCATCCAAACTAGCTCCACACTATGTAGGACCCTTTAAGACTCTTGAGGAGGTCAACCCTGTTGCGTATAAAATCTTTTTTGCTAGCTCTTTCCATGATTTACATAATGTCTTTCATGTCTTCAACCTTAAAAATTACATACTAGGGGATAACCATCTAATTCATTGGAATACTTTATAGGTATAGGACCCATGAGTGGTAACAATTAGTATGCAAAAGATTCTACCACTTGGGAGGACTATGCTGAGATGACGCAAAATTTTCCACAAGTCTTGCTAGATTTTGAAAAATCCTAAAAAACAATGATGTTTTATGATGTTATGTTTATGTCATGATCATATTTGATACTTAATAATCATTAGGGATGGTGATTCACAAGGGGGGAATATGTTACACCCCATGTATTATTACCTATTTACTATTACATTGTTTGGATAAAATGCTTTAATATATATTAATATGTTTTTAATATGAATTTTGATGTATAATGTGGTGAGTGAATGTGCAATTCAATATGATGTTTTATAATGATTCTAAAGATTAAATATATGATGCATAAGAATGTATTGTTATTGGCTAACTATTATTATAATGTACTAAGCTAGACGTAGGAACAAATTCAAACCTTTGAAAGAGAGGGGAAGTATCACTCAGGAGAAGAACTTGGTCTTGTAACCCTTAATAAGCCTAACTAAGCATACACACACTCACGCCCTAGTTGGTCTAAGTTGAGTCAAGTTAGTTTGAGGAAACGGTAAGTGATCTTTAGTTTTGGTTTAGGAATGTTTTGTATTATTTTATGGTTTCAATCTTTGAATGGTCATGATTGGGAAAATATTATTAAGTATTTAAGCAGAGTGAAAGTCCTTCCTTTTGTTTTCTTATTTATATATTAATCAATGAGGTATATACATAAAATGTATATATGTATATTTGTGTGTGTCTATGATAAACTCATACATATCAATAAATACATGCATGAGTATATATAGGTAGACGTATCTACGCATGCTCATGAACATATTACTCATATCTATGGGAATATCGATTGGACAAATGTGACACATATATATACACTTTGTGTATATATGTCAATTGATGAAAATGATAATATGTGTTTATATAATGATATTAAAATAATGTTACATATATGTAATATATATTTATATATTATAATATATACATATATATTTGTGTATATATAATTATTATTTTGATATATGTTTATATATTTATTTAATTGGCAAGAAATGCATTTGGTAATCATGAGGATATAAATGTATATATATATATGTATATATTAAATATATATGTATATATTAAATATATAATATATATACATATGTATTTTAAATATATAAAATATATATATTATTTGAAATATTTTGAAATATGCAAAGCGCATTATTATAGCACTAATATTTGATATAGTTAACGTGCTTTAAATAAGCATCTAGCGCATTATAGCACTATCATGTATATTGTTGTGGCTAAAGTTTAAACACAACACAAAGTATATGAAGAAAAGTCAATGAGACTTATGCTCTGAAGTAAAAGAGAATACAATTTGGACGTTGCAAGTAAATGAATGCAGATTTTGCATTGTTTACTAAGTCTTTGCTACACATAATTAAAGGGTACAAATTTAGTATGAATATGTGGTGCCAAAAATTGTAGAATGTGGGAAATAATAGAAGTCTAAACCTGTGCCATTTCTTGGTAAAGCCATGCAATAAGCATAGAACTTAGTCAATGCAAAGATAGAAGAAGTATGTGAGGGTAGTCGACATGAAAATTAAATAGGAAACTTGTAGCGTCATTGTCCCTTGACTTAGTAAAAGAGTCATGTTGTCTCAATAATAAAGTCAACTCAACCATTCTATGAGATTGGAAATATGAGGACTATCATGTGTTGTAATCTAAGAGTTTTAAACAGCTAAGTCATTGCATGAGAGTAGAAAGGAGGTATAATTGTTAGCTTGTTTGTAGAGGAGCTATCTCTACCATTTGGTACACTTTTCATTTTGATTACTCTATTGTTATTATGTTGTATTTTCTATGCAAGTGAATTAGAGAGTTTGAGAGTTAGTAAGTTGTTTTGTTATTTTGGAATTTGTAATTGTTGAAAGAATTCGTAAGAGGCTAGAAGTGGAAGTTAGGTTAAACTTAGAAGAATTAGTGAACGGGCTTGTAAAATTGAGCCAGGGAGGAAGTAATATCGATCAGAGCTTTTATGCAAGCATGCTTATTTCTATTCCTTTGTTATTTATGTTTAAAAAGTTATTTAATTATAATTTCCTTGTTTGGAAAATATTGATTTAAGTATGGGATAAGGTTCTTTGGATAAGCTTGCATGTTCTTGATTGATTCTTTCTTTGGTGAAACCATTCTATTTTGATAATACTTATATATATCCTATATTGGAATTTATATGATTATGTTTCTATTTATACTATACATATATAGCATGCAATGTGAAATGGGGTATGTATTCATGTCTTTATGTACTTTAGATGTAAATTTTAGTTGGCATAGGTTGTTAGCTTGGTTATTCCCAGCGTTAGAATAATCCGTGGGAAAGGGTGTAACCTAGTTACTCAAGTTTCTATGCCATCACTATCTTCTTTTAGGATGTATGTTAAGAGTATGAATGGTCAAAACCAAATCAAGCTAGAAAGGTGGGTGTGTTCAATGAACAAGAAAACTGAGAGGGGTGTGAATCAATTGTAGAAAATTAAAACATCAAAACCCTCAATAGTAATCAGATCCACATGCATTCATTAAACTTTTATTTTGTTAAAGTGATTAATCATGAAATGCAGATAATGAAAACTAAAATAACAACACCATACACAAGATAACACCAAATTTACATGGAAAAAAAATGAGGGAAAACCATGGTGAGGATTAGCTCACAATATAAGTAATTGCAAAACCAATACAAGGGCTCATTACCAAAATAGGACACACTATCCAAAAAGGCTTGCAACCAGGGCTCACTACTACAGAAAGAAAAAAAGAATATAGAAGAGAAATGCTACATAGAGAGAAACTTCTCAATGAAACAAGGAATCCACCACTTGTAATGTTCCAACACTTTCACAACCTTGCATGAAATATTTCAAACACGTTTAGCTCACTACCTTTAGGAATCCAACACTTTGAGATTCACACTACTCTACTCAAGTTTGCATCTATAATTCTATAATTTGTATCACACACATAACTCACATAGATCTCACATCTATCTTTCCTCTCTCTTGCATCTTACAACATCATTCTTATTTATATCAACCTCAACTTTGAAAACCTTCTCCAAGGTTGACAATTATCTGTTACATTTAAAATTTCAAAATAGGTCAACACCTAAACATTCCCATGGTGGATAGGAATGAAGGAAAACCATATAAATCCTTAGTTAGGACCCAAATTAATCCTAACGCACCTCAACATGCTTTCATAAACTTTGCATGTAGTGCCAACATAAGGTTGGCCAATACCCATGCTAAACACTATAAAACATTAAGTACACACTTCCTTAAATCAATCTAAAACTTCTGGACAACAAAATTCACTTGAACATGATCTAGAATAATCCACAAACCATCTGATATCAAACAAAGACTTTATCCAAACTCGCATCATAGAAATACTTCAACTCATAACATCCAGTAAACCTTATTTGCACATTGATGCATGAAACACACATTGTACTACACCAAATCTAGTGAAACCTTGAAATCTAAAAGATACAAACATTATAAAAAACTTCCCAAATCCACACAACCTGAAGCCAAACTACGAAGAAACACAGAGAAAATAAATTTCTCCTAAACCACAATAAATACCACTAAAAAGTTGATTCACACTGATGAAAATATCTCACTTTGTACAACAATCTAGAAACCCAAATTCTAAATATAGAAACATCTAACAACCTTGAACATTATATTAGATTTGCACTGGCATAAAATCAACATAGAAGAAACATAGAGCACATCCTAGAGCACATTTTGAACACTTGCACAACAAATTTTTCTTTGTTTATCAAATTTTCTCAAAATCACTTAGAAATCAAGTAGCAGATACATCATCTCATCTTATTACACCATTTGAGCACATCTCTAGACACTACAACATAAAGATAGCTCCATGTACTCACAACACTTCTTCAATATCTCAACTACACATGCACAACCTACAACAACTTGTTTTCCTTTTTTTCGCAATTTTTTCAATATCCTAGACATCTTCATCATGCAACAAATTTCCTTAACACATACAACATAAAGATAGCTCCATGTACTCACAACACTTCTTCAATATCTCAACTACACATGCACAACCTACAACAACTTGTTTTCCTTTTTTTCGCAATTTTTTCAATATCCTAGACATCTTCATCATGCAACAAATTTCCTTAACACATAGTTGAAATCAATGAAAACAATAGCCTTTAGCCATCTTGTTGATATCAATAACAACACCTTCATACTTGCAAAAATATCCCCCTTTTTCATTGATGGCAACACATGATGTGAAAAAACCATCAAATACAACACAACAACTCTGAACACACTTTCTTATGATTTTCTTTCTTTTCTCTCCCCTTGAGTAGATTAAATTTTTCACATGATTTTTTCTCCCCTTTTGACATCAATAGCAAAGGATAAAAAAAATTTCATTGTTCTCCCCCTTTGACACTAAACCAAGATACTTGCTCTAAATACTCCCCCTTAGGCGTGCAACCAACCAAATCAGCAACACTACAACAATGACAACTTTCCTTATTACAATAATGACACTACATGACACTACCTACTCCCCCTGAGAGGTAGCCACCAACATTAGTCCAAAAAAGAGATGAATCCATAGATCCATTGGATTGATGCATCTAGTTTAAAGGAGGGGAAGTAACCCCAAACTTCTCTTGAATATACTCAAAAGTATCCTTAGAAAGAGCCTTAGTAAATGTTTCAGAAAATCTGATACTTTGTAGGTACATACTCAAGCTTCACCTCATTCTCCATAACCTTATCTATCAAAAAGTGATAACTAATTTATATATGATTTATCCTTGAATGCATCACTGGATTCTTTGAAATGTTAATTGCACTTGTATTATCACAAAATATAGAAATAGGCTCGCCATACATTACTTTAATATCCTTCAATGTTTGTCTCATCCACAATACTTGTGTATAGCAAGATGCTACTGCAATGTACTCAGCCTTTGCAATGGATAAATAAACTGAATCTTGCTTCTTACTTAACCATGACACCAATCTACATCCAAGAAAGAATGCACCACCACTTGTATTTTTCCTATCATCAACACAACCAACCCAATCTACATTTGTGTAAGCACTTAATGTGAAATCAATATCCTTAGGATACCATAAGCCATGATCTAGAGTGTCTCTCAAATATCTGAATATCCTCTTCACTATTGCAACATGTGTTTCTTTAGGATCTTCTTGAAATATAGCCGCAAGATAAATTGCATACATGTTATCCAGTCTAGTAGTAGTTAGATATAGCAGTCCACCAATCATAGATCTATATCTATGCTAATCAACCTTAGGTGAATCATCATCTCTGCTCAATTTACAACTAGTCACCATAGGAGTGCATACCAGTTTCAAGTCTTCCATTCCAAACTTCTTCAACATCTCTTTGACATACTCTGACTATGAAATGAAAATTCCTTTATCTATTTCATTGATTTGTAACCCAAGGAAGAAATTCATCTCCCCAAACATTGACATCGAGCAAACTCTTTCTACATTTCTTCTACAAATTTCTTACGCATATCTTCATTTCCACCAAAGATAATGTCATCCACATACACAACCACTATCAATATTTTATCTTCCTCAATTTTGAAGTAAAGATTACTATCTACAGTGTCTTTACTGAATTCTTGTTGTATCAAATATCTATCTAATCTTGCATACCAAGCTCTAGGAGCTTGCTTCAATCCATACAATACCTTCTTCAATTTTCACACAATATCTGGTTGATCTAACAACTGAAATCCTTTCAGTTGTTCCATGTAAACTTCTTCTTCCAATTCACCATTTAGAAAAGTAGACTTCACATCCATCTAATAGACTTTAAATTCCTTGTATGTTGTAAATTCCAAAAAAAATCAAATAGCTTCCATCCTAGCCATGAGAGAAAATGTTTCTTCAAAATCTATTCCTTCCACTTGTGAGTAACCCTTACACACAAGTCTTTCTTTATTTCTTACCACTTCTCCATTCTCATTCATCTTGTTTTTGAATACCCACTTACTTCCAATTATGTTCTTGTTTGTTGGTCTAGGGACCAATTCCCAAGTCTGATTTTTCTCAATTTGCATAAGTTCTTTCATTTCCTTCATCTAATGTTTATCTTTGTATGCCTCACTCACTGTTTTAGGTTCAACTTTAGAAAGTAAACACAAATTTATCTCAGCTTCAATAACTCTGCTTCTTGTCAATACTCCTTTCCTCTTATCTCCAAAGATTTGTTCTTTAGAATGATTCGTTTGCACATACTTAGGGGTATTCTCCAAAGCTTTTTCCTCTTCATTCTACACTTCTTTTTCTTCATCCTTTTCTTCTTCTTCTTCTCTACAATCAGGTTCATCTAACACATCCATCTACTGTAATTGAATTTTGCAAATTTTCATCAACCTTAACATTTTCACTTTCAACAATCTTTCTCAGCCTTTTGTTGTAACATCTATAAGCTTTGCTTTTAGTAGAATATCCAAGGAATATACCTTCATTAGACCTTGCATCAAAATTTTCTAAGTTTTCTTCATCTCTCTTCGTATAGCATTTTCGTCCAAATACTCTAAATCACTTGATAGTAGGAATCCTTCCATACCATAAATCATAGGGATTCTTTGTTTTGTTAGCTATGGCTTGAACTCTGTTAAGTATGTAAACAACAATATGAATTTCTTCTCTCTATTAGACTTCTGGTATATTTGCTTCTTTCATCATAGTTCTAGTAGCTTCTTGAATAGTCTAGCTTTTCCTTTCAACCACTCCATTTTGTTGAGGAGTTCTAGGGGCAAACAAGTGTCTCTTTATTCCATGAACTTTACAAAACATGTTAAACTCATTACAGGTGAATTCTCCACCTCTATCAAATTTTAAACATTTTATCTTCACATTCATTTCATTCTCAACCATAGCTTTAAATGCTTTGAATCTATCTAGTGCATCAGATTTCTCTCTAAGACAAGTAACCCATGTCATTCTAGAGTAATCGTCAATCAAAAGAATAAAATACCTATTACCTTGTAAACTTCTCACCCTTGTAGGACCACATAGATCTATATATATTAATTCTAGTAGTCTGGTAGTAGATTGTTCCTTTCCTTTGAAACTAATCCTTGTTTTCTTTCCAAACTGACAATTCTTGCAGACAACATTGATAGGATTTGTGATTCTTGGTAGGTCTCTCACTGCATGAAATTAATTGATTCTAACCAAGTTATCAAAATTCATGTGACACATCCTCTAGTTCCATAACCAGTTGTCATTAATCTAAGATATAAAGTGGTGACCATCAGCACCCTTAAGCTGATAGATATTTCCATATGTCCTCTTTCCAGCACCAATCATAGTTCCAGACCCTTTTTTGATCTCACATGTTTCATCTTTAAACACAATATTATATCCTTTACTACATATTTTTCCAACACTCAAAATATTATGCCTTAAACCCTTAACATAGTAAACATCTTCAGTATTATGCTTGCCATCAAAACTGATTGAACCTATTCCACAAATTTTAGCTCCTAAATCATCTCCAAATTTTACTAATCCTCCATCATAGTTTTCAAGTTTAACAGGCTTACTTTTGTCTCTGGTCATGTGATTAGAGCAGCCATTGTAAACAACCTAGTAATTCTTATCCTCTTTAACATGAAAAGTAGAAACCAAAGTACTTTCAACCTTATCCTTCTTCTCTGGAATACTTTCCTTCACACAACTTTTAGATTTAGTAGAAGTAATTCATATTTTATAGCCAAGAACAAGCATTCATTTTCATCATCTCCATAATCAAATTCATCATCAGAAATACTAGCATCTTCTTTGACATAGTAATTTCTTTTAATCATCTTTCCTTTTTTCTCCTTACCAGTGCCCTTTTTCATCCTTCTTACAAAGTTAGCTTTCAAATCATCAAGATCTTCTCCATCTGAATCTTCAATCTTTTCTAATTTTCCAGCCTTAAAAGTAGTCTCTCCACTTTTATACCATTTTTCAAACCAAGTTTTTCTCATCTCAAAATAAGTTAGTGTACCAATCAACTAATCTCTAGAATTAGTATTAAAATTTGCAACTTTCTCAATAGGAATACCTTTTCCTATATGAAAAGGAAGAGTTCTGAGAAATTTCTTTACTACCCTAGGTTCTTTGACTTGTGCACCAAGACCTCTCATACTTTCAAGCTTATCCTAAAATTATTTAGTAGTCTTAAGATTCATAACTTTAACCAATTCAGAATTTGAAAGATTGTTCATAAGAATAAATCTTGACTTAGCATTTACCTCATGTGCCTTGATCTCATTACTTGTGCTTGGAACATTCATAGGTGCAACATATGGAGTCTTTATTTCCTTTTCAATCTCAAATCCATGATATTCCATATATCCTTCCATCTTTGTCTTGTTTGTTCCTTCAAATCTAGGGAAATCTTTTGTTTTCCCATCCCGGATCTACCTTAAGCAATTAGGCTCTTCTCCAAGGAACCTTGCTCGATACCAATTATTGAATGAACAAGACAACTAAGAGGGTAAGTAATTACAAAACTGGTACAAGGTCTCACTGCTAGAATAGGACACACTATCCAAAAAGGCTTATAGCCAAGGCTCATTGGCACAAAAAGAACACAAGAAGATAGAAGAGAAATGTTACACATAGAACAACTTCTCAATGCAACAATTAATCCACCACAACTACTCCAACATTTTCGTAGCCTTGCATGAAATATTTCAGACACCTTCAGCTCACTACCTTCAGGAATCCAACACTTTGCGATTCTCACTACTCTACTCAAAGTTGCATCTATACTTCTATAATTTGCATCACTCACATTGATCTTGCATCTGTCTTTCCTCTCTCTTGAATCCTACAACAACAACATTCTTATTTATATCAACCTCAACCTTGAAAACCTTCTCCAAGGTCGACAACTATCTATTACATTTAAAATTTCAAATTAGGTTGGCACCTAGACATTATCACAATGGATAGGAATGAAGGTGACCCATATAAATCCTTAGTTAGTACCCAAATTAACCTTAACACACCTCAACACACTTTCATAAACTTTGCATGTATTGCTAACACAAGGTAAGCCAATACCCATGTTAAATACCATAAAACATTAAGTACACACTTCCTTAAATCAATCTAAAAATTTTGTACATCAAAATTTACTTGAACACAATCTAGAATCATCCATGAACCACCTAAGATCCAACAAGAGCATTATCCGAACTTGCATCATAGGAATACTTCAACCTAGAACATTCGGTAAACCTTATTCTCACATTGACACATGAAGCACACACTCTACTACACCAAATCAAGTGAAATATTGAAATTTGGAAGATACAAACATTATAAACAACTTCCCAAATCTACACAACCTAAATCCAAACTACAAACAAACACAAAGGAAATACATTTCTCCCAAACCACATAATATACCACTAAAAATTTGATTGACACATTGGTGAAAATATCTCTATGTACAATGATCCAAAGACCCAAATTTTGAATATAGAAACCTCTAACAACCTTGAAAATCATATCATATCTTCACAAGCATAGCATCAACATAGAATAAATTCAAAGCACATCCCAGAGCACATTTTGAACACTTGCACAACACTATTTTCTCTATTTATCAAATTTTCTCAAAAGAACTTGTAAACCAAGTACCAAAGACATCATCTCAGCTCATTACACCATTCCAACACATCTCTAGACATTGAAACATAAAGATAGATCCATGTAATCATAACACTTCTTTAATATCTCAACTACACCTGCACAACATGCCATAACTTGTTTTCTTCTAATTCACAATTTTCTCAATATCCTAGACATCTTCATCATGCAACAAACTTCCTTAACACATAGTTGACATCAATGAAAACACCATCCTATATCCATCCTATTGACATAAATGACAACACCTTCATACTTGGAACAGGTTGAGCGTGTGACCTTCACTCTAAATTCTAGGTGATGAATACTTTGGCCAAAGTAGTTGTTACCAATTTTCACTACAGCTCAATTGGCAAAGCTGATTAGTTTGTTATTTATCTTAAAGTGGAAGTTCAATTAATTTTTGCATGTGCATTAAGTGTTGTTTGCACTACATTCATCAAGTGTCAGTTATTCATTGTTTGAGAAAACTGAGTTTCAAGAGTTGTTGTTTAGTGCTTTACAAGTCAAGTGGAGTACAAAATTGAATGTACAAATGATTAAGCATAACAAGTGCTTTCATTTATTTCAGGATGCTATTCACATTACAATATTTCATTTGATTGCAAGAATACAAATGATTGTAGATTTTTTGCATTTTGATGCATTTCTTTTCAGAATGAAAGGCAGAAAGAGAAATTAAAGAATCCACACAAGTCGTGGATGTAACTGTCACAATGTATCATAAGGAGCATGCTAAACTATTGAAGATGCAAGAAAGGAAAACACATAAGTATGAACATAATCATCATTGCCTGTTCTTTTGGTCAATGCAGAAGTGGTGCACCATCCTTTGTCCTTCAGCTTTGATCAACCTATAAGAGAAGTAAAGGGTTTTTAGAGCTCCAAATATGAACTTCCCTATATGAACCACCAACAATAATGTAAAATGCTACTAATAATACATTGAAACAGTTGAGAGAACAGGAGATGAATAGGAGCTGAAAATGGAATGTCACATCATTATTTTATGCTAACATTGTTTGTTTCCTTATGCAAGTATAGGAAAATTCATGTTGTTGATCATTTCATGAAGATAAAATCATGTGGAGTAAAACAGGCTCCCACAAGGGTAGAGCTCGACATGCTACCCCTTAAACTTACAAGTGGGCTGAGTAAGAAAGTACAATTATCATGCTCATCTAAGCCATTCATGAAGGAGTAAAACAAAATTTCAATCATCAAAGCAATTAAATTTATTGTTCACTCATAACAATTAGGTCTGAGCATCAAAGTGAAAGCTACAGGTGGACAATGAACTTAATGGATTCAATTCGACTTAAATGCATTGATTTCATATTGGAAAGTTTTAAATATTTCCATATAAATTACTTTTTTTCCATGGGTTTTGTTCATGTTTGATTTATGTTGTTTCATAATATTTTGTTTTGGAGCAGCAAGTGTTTTGTGTCATAATGGTGATAGTGAACAGGCATACATAATGTCTCATCAATGGAGGACTAATAAATAATGGAAGCATATGAAGTGATTGAGCTGAGAATGCACTCTTTTCTAAAGTATTCTAAACATGAAATGAGTGATGAAGAGTAATCTACAGGAGTTGCAAATAAAGGGAAAGAGGTGTTGTTTCTTTTCCCCAATGGAAGAAAAATGAAAAGTAAATACATAAAAAAAATTTAAAGAAATTTTGGGTATGATCAAGGAGCTGCATATATATAAGAAAGTATTATGACAAACAGCAGCAAAGTGGAAGTAAGTACAGAGATTTCTCCTTGTTTCAGTGAACCCATGTTGGGTTTTGACAGAAAATACATAAATAAGTGAATTTCTTTCAGAATAAAGAATACCCACATGGGGGTTTGATTTAAAATGAATATTTCTCATTATTTCAGCTTACCCATGTGAGAGTTACTATCAAAAAATGCAAAATACATACAATTCCATAATGGGCCAAGCCCAGTACATGGAGACCTAAGAGAAATTGTAGAAAAAATATAATGAGAGTCTTCTCTAAGAGCATTATTTTTTCATACTTTGGGATAAAATGAATATTACAACCAAATTCCAATTTGGGCATGTATTGTTTGTGGTCTGAAGAGAGCTCTTGGTTCATGTACATTCATCATTTCAAAAAAGTAGAGAACCCGTTTTAAGTTTGCTATCTGAATCTCAAAATTCAGAAAAACAAGAGTATGTGAAGTGCAAGTAATTCTTTGTAAAAATCCATAATTAGAGCATACATGGCATGGCCTACAATGGGTCTATAATTGTTTTGAAAATAACAATCTTTCTTTTCCAGTCATAAGCTTTTAAGAGCTTTAGTTTTGAAGTTAATACAGAAGAGAAAACAAAGGAGGAGATAACACAATTTACCATGTCACGCCTATAGAAGAGAAAATGACGGTAGCCAAGCTTCCATAGAGCTTCCAAGAAAAGCTCAAGCTCACACTCATGGTGGCTAGGAAGATTCAAGTAAGTACAGGAGAGAAATGAAGATAAAAATCAGAAAAAATGCTCATACTAGTCGCGGCCTTGAGGGCCATTTTTTCCTTCAAACTGAGAGTGAAAGCCATGAAATGTCTTGGAGGCTACTTACCATGAGGTTATAGAGGAAAATTGATGCCAAGCATGATGTGGTCGACCATAAAAATGCAGAAAGAAGGATCCAAACCCTAGTGTTGGCGGCGCTTCTCCCAAGCAAAACCTTCTCTTCAAAAGTTGCAAGTGTAGAATGAAATGATTTTAGGGTTTTTTGCTTTGGTTTTGTTCCATATTAACCCTAATGTGACTTAGTAAAGATTACTAAACTTTTAGAAATATCAAATTTCTAATTCTAATATCATGTGGTTGAATTTTTCATGTGCCTTGGGTTAAATGATAAAACCTTCATAGTATTATTTAAAGATATATCCATGGTGGGTCGAGCTTTTGAGGTTTAGGTATTTTCCATATGTCTAAGTCCTAAGTTAGGATTTTATTTATTTTTCTAGAAACCCAAGTGTTTAGTGATTTTTTAATTGATTTTGAGGAAAATCAATTAAAATAAGAATGTTGAACAATACTTATTGCCTTAGATAAAATTTCATACTTTAGGCATTTATTTTTCAAATTGATTTTAAAGAAATCAAGACATTGATGGTGATTGCCTTTTTTTTTATGTTTTTTTAAGAAAATCAAATTTGTAATCGAGTGATAAGGTTGATTTATTTTGAAAATATTTTTAATCTTTAATTGCAAAATAAGTCAAGTTGAAAAACTGCATGTTTTGTAAAGTAGAAGTTAAAACAATATTTTATAAATTGTTTTCTTCTTCTTGCTATTTTTAGTAGTTTGTAAGGAAAAAGAGAGTTTGACTTTTCCTAGTCGGATTTGAGCTGCATGGAGAGGAGATAAGGTGTTTTTTTCTTTTAAAGCAAAGCAGACCTATTTTTAGGTGCTTTTCAGCATGCACATGCAAAGAGTGAGAGTTTTCAATTTCAGTTACTCATTTAGGGGCAGTTTTAGATGCTTTTCCATGAGCTTTCTTCTTGAGCTCGGAGTAGGGTTTTGTGATATATCTTGATGAAAAACTCAGGGTTTTTCTTAGTTCAAATTCATTATTTCTTCCTCTCATACTGAGCAGAGAGTTTTGTAAGAAAAAATTTGTACTCAGACTTTTGATACTCCTTCAGTTGAATAAAGCAACATACCTATTTCTTAATTTTGTGTCATTTGCAGTTATAGTTTGATGTTATATTGTGATTTATGTTTACCAAATCCTTATAATGTCCTAAAATTGCAATTCTTGATACAGAAAGTTCATAAAATACAAGTTGCATGTTGTATTTAAGCCTAAATCTTCATGCAAATCAATCGTGTTAAGTGTTCATGAGAGATTGTGAAGTACTATTTTTTCTGATAGTTTTTTGTGGGTAAAAAATCAAAGTCATCATTAAGTCCTAAAAATCACTTTAAGTGATATTTTCATTTCAGTTATCTTTCTAACTCTTTCTCTTAGAAAATCATTTAGAATAGGATTATTATTCAGAGAACCAGCTCACTCTGGAGATTCCTTCTTTGTTCAGATCACCCACATCTGAAGAAGCTTTCCATGTGCCAATAGATAGTTAAGTTTTCTAAAAATTTAACATAGGGTGCATATTTGATTGATAACAATTTTTGGCATGCTCGGTGGGACTCTGAAAGTTTGTTTCAGAGGAAAGCATTAAAATTTTAAGTTGTTCTTTTGGTATGCACAGTAGAGTTTCAGCCTTTGCAAGTGGAAAGCAACATACCTGGTGACTTCGTTCTCTAATTTTCAAGTAGATTTAGTGTGAATAGCACAAAAAAGTGTACATACTAAAGGGTTGGGTGTTCTCTTTATTATTATCACCCTTTGGAGGAAAAATCATCAAACACCATGGTGACTCCGAGAAGATTTTTCTAGTTTTAGAATGATCATGTGCTGGTATGCTCTTAAAAGATTCTATTTTTTTGCTTGTTTTTTAGCCTTTGAATGAACAAGCATGTCAATGTTTCATGATAATATGTCATACCATCTGTCATATCATGAAAATCCTGCCTACCCATCATCATATCAGCCATATCTACATAATCATGCTACTGGTTTTTATTCCATAACTTCTCAAAACCAGCATACCCAATATAATTACCACCCGTCCACCCCTACTCAACCTCCATCTCAGTCGTCATATGCTCAAAATGAGTCCCAAAATATTGAAGACTTGAGTTTTAGAGATATAAGGTTGGACTACGAAAGGCGAATGCATGAAATAGAAGAAGAAAGGATTTGGTCAAATCAGCAGGAGGAAATTGCAATCCTAAAAAGTGAATTGTTTGAATTCATGAAGCAAATGGAGGAGATCAAGAGACAGCTTGAATATAATTAGCAACAGCAAGAGTTGGAGGCACAAAGGAACAAAGCTCAAATAGCCCCTGCAGCCCTATGTCATCTTGCTCGAGAGGAGGTTTGTAAGTATCATTTTCCAAGCTTTACACAAAGTGAGCCTCCTAGCATACCTATGTTGAAATCCCAAGTTTTAGGCAAGATAGAGTTGCTTTGCTCTTCGATATGACTTTATCAATTATCAACTTGAGCCTGTTGGCAATAACCTTCGATATGATTTTGTATACTGTATTACAAAGGGAGATTGGCCTGAAATCCCCCATGCTTTTTTCCGCTTTCTTTTTTGGAATGAGTGCAATGAAAGTATGATTAATTGCCCCTAACATTGTTGTTTTTCTCCTTGATTCTTCCACTGCTTTGACTAGGTCTTCCTTAATTATTTCCCAGCAAGTCTGATAGAAGAAGGCTGGGAAGCCATCCGGCCCTGGGGATTTATTTGCTCCAAGCTGTAAGGTTGCTTTCTTGACTTCTTCCATACAAATTGGTTTAGTGAGTTCTCTGTTCTCAGCCTCTGAGATCGAGTTTGGAATACCCCTAATGAACTCCTCCCTGGGTCTCACTTCCATTTGATCCTCCTTTTTAAACAATGACTCAAAGAACCTAATTGCCTCCTGGTTGATCTCTTGCACAGATCTGACGTGAGAACCATCATCTTTGACTAGCTCTATGATCCTGCTTGTATTTCTTTTGACCAGGGTTGAATTGTGGAAAAAAATTATATTTCTGTCACCTTCTTGGAGCCACAATTCCCTAGATTTATGCTTCTAGTAGCATTCCATTCTTGTCAGAATCTCAGATTGCACACCTAACAATTCCTTTTCCTTGATGTATTCTTTCTGCCCCATACCTTTTTCAATTACTTTCTCATTTAAGGTCTTGAGCTCACTCTCCATCTTGTCACTTTCTTCAAAAATGTTTTTGAATTGTTCCTTATTCCAAACTTGTAGTTTAGCTTTGATATGGGAGAGTTTCTTTTGGAAGGAGAATAGGTGTGAGTGATTACCAATCCAGACTTCTTTCCACCATACTGTGATCTGCTCCAGTAAATTTGAGTCCCACAGCCACATCTTTTCAAATCGAAAGGTTGAACCATCTTTGAAAATATCCGGTTGGATTATAAGTTGGATCGGAAAGTGATCAGATCCGCTCCATGGTAAGATAGAGGCTTCCAACATGTTTACCCCCTGGTTCCAGTCCCCAACCACCAGAAATCTATCCAATTTCTCTCCTATTCTAGTATGGCCCGACCTTTTGTTTGTCCAAGTGTGTACTCCATTTTTTGTTGGTATCTCCCGTAGCATATTATTATCCACAAAGTCTTGAAAGTCCATTTGAGATCTTACTAGACTTCTCATACCTCCCAACTTCTCTGAGTTATTCAAGGTGGCATTGAAATCCCCACCGATTATGATTTTTTCCCCTTTTAACTATTCTAGGGAACACGAGATTGCTGCCCAAAGATTCCTCTTATCCACTGGGGCTATGGGGCCATAAACATTGATTAATTTGAATTCTATATTCCCCTGGTAGATCCTTACTGAGGCCAGCAACCAATTTTGATTCTCTTCTATGATTTTACATTCCACCGTGGCTGGGTTCCACACTATCCCCAATCCACCGAAAGCCCCAATTGACTCTTTAAAGATCCCACCCCATCCTTTCCAAAACTTCATGTGCTTTTCCTGCTCCTCCCTACTCCATTTTGTCTCCTGAATTAGCAACACATCTGGCTTACTATTGTCTACTTGGTGCCTGAAGAGGCGCCACTTGCTAGGGGCGTTCAAGCCCCTAGCATTCCAACTTATGATTCTCATTGCTCCCCAAGAAGGGGAAGCCCCTTCCCGTTTCGAAGGATCATTTGGCCTAGTTTTGTTTGGCCTTTGGCTGATCCTGCCACTTTAAGTTTTTCTTTGTTGGGTTTGCGCCCTCTTTGACTGGCTGACTTAAGCTTTGGTGTTTTCCTTGTCGAGGGGATTTGCTCAATTCCTCTCTTAGCCAATATTCCTTCCTAGTATTCCTCAAAACTCTCATCACAATCTGTTTCAGATCCCATGCTACCCTGATCCTGATCTTCCTCCATCCCTTCTTCTTTATCCTTGAATTTGGTGAGTTCCTTCATTTCTGATGCTTCTTGAGCCTCTGGCTCCAGCTCGGTCCACCTCCTTTCTGAGATTTCCACAGATTGATTCTCTATCTTGATGTCTGTGAGGTGGGGAAAACCTACTACCAGTAGGGAATCCAAACCTGGGGAGACAAGTTGATCATTTTGAATTAGCCCATAGATTTTTTGACTCTCCCCTTCCTGTGAACTCCTTGTGTTTTTTCCTCTCGGCTCATCTTCCTTAGTTTTCGGTTTTGGTGGTCTTATTGACTCTATTAGTTCTTTTTCCAGATATTTGACTGGTGGCCTTTTCCCCAAGTTGACTTCCTTCTCCTCTTCCTGCTCTTTCCCCCATATATATGGATTGGTATTGCTGGTTTCACCCTGTTCTATACACTTCTTCTTTCCATTCTCCGGTGATTTGCACTTAGAGCAGATTTGCAGACTGTCTTCTCTACTTACTTCCTGCCTCCAGGTACCCACCTCAGAAATGAGATCCACCACCTTCGGCAATACTATACCTTGCATTTTTGATACGCAGATGCGGAAGTAAGACCCTTTTTCCAGATCCTCTTGAATAATATATATGCTCTGAAGTTTTCCTATTTTCCTACCTATCTCCTTTAGGGTTTCTTCCATCCAGAACTCCGAGGGAAGATTGTACAGTCTCAGCCACACCGCTCTCTCCTCAATCCATGTCTTTCTTGGATCAAAATTTGGTTGCCATTCAATTGGGTGCAATTGACCACCGTCCAGGAAATAAGGCCCTGTTTCTAAGGCCTTAGTCCTCCTTTCCCGATTAAGGAATTTTAACAGGAACCAGTTATTCTCCAATGCTTTCACTTCTAGCACCTCACCCCAGGTTTTATTACACCAATCGTCCATTACTGATCTGCTCTTGTGGCCCTCACCCCCCCATTTAACAAACATTCCAATTTCTTGCAGGGATTCTTGAGATCTTTTGTAAGTTTCGTTATTTACACATAAGGAGGGAATCGGTATTGAAGGGGACTTGCCACTAACCGCTTCGCCCTGGTTATCCGAACTAGTTTCCATGTCTGCCTTAGTTGGTATAGCCTTTTTATGGTTTTCTTGTCGCTAGTTTTTGGTTGTGTCCCTCTCCATCCCTGGCTTTTTCTCGAACCACCCATTCAGTCTTTTGAAACTTTGCCTGGCCTCACTGTTGAATCCCCGATTTCCTCCCCAGTTTGCATTCGCCTTTGCAAAATGGTTAGGTCTCACCCATGAAGGCCCTTGTCCCTGCCATGCCCGATTCCTCCTTCACTTGAATTCAACTTTCGGTTGATACCTAGCTTGATAGAAGGGATGGCATTTATCCACCTAGATACCCCTCTCCAGAACCCATTGGGGTCTATCCCTTTCTGTTCCTGGAATCTGCTCCGTTTGTCCGTATGCCGACCAACCACTATTGATTCTTTCCCCGAATTCCTCAAAAGGAACCGTTCGCTCCATTTCCTCACTCCATTTTTCCTTTCTTCAAATTTCTGCTTCCGATGCCTGATCCCATTGATGTCCGATGCCCACCTCTGGCATATCATGCCTCTGCTTTCTCCCTCTCAACACCTTCTAGCCTTCAGACTTCTGCTCCTCGCCTTTCGCCCAACTCTTTTCCTATGCGAGGCCTTGGCGACCTTCACGCCCTCAGGCTTCATTGCTCTGCTCCATTTCTTTATTTAGTTATTTTTACATATTTAAGTATTATTAGTGGGACAACTATATTAATCCAATATGTTATACTTTTACATATCCCAAGAAACTGTAACTAATTCAATTAGAGATGGATGATGAATATGTTGCAAATATTTTATGCATTCAAATATTAAATGCTGATGTAATCTTGGCCCTTGGTGTTGATATGATCTCTACCATTGATTGTATCTTAGGATTTATTGTCCTTGCCTATAAAGGGTAGTATTCTCTCATTGTAAAAGGTTGTTGAAATTGGAATTATTGTAACCAAACATTTTGAAATCAATACAAGCAAATCATTGGATATTGGTATTTCACTTGTGGGTTCTCATGTTTGCATGGTTCACTTTCTTCAATGTTAGATAAAGTTCAGTTATAATGATGATGAAGTGTGAACATATTTGAGTGATCTTTGGTTCATACCATTTGTAGCTTGTAGATTGTGAGTTACTTTGTAGGTTAGTTTGCACCTTATTTGATATTAGTTCAATTATGAAGATTTGTTTAAGTTACACCATAATTGAGTATTTATATGAATGTTCATGATATGGAAATATTTCATTACCTTTGAAGGTTGCATTGTTCTTGTGTCATTGTGAGTCAATCTTTGATTAAGCAGGAATTCATTTTGTATTGGATATGTCCATCCGAAGCATCAAATCATTATTGGCATTGTCCTTAGGTTTTCTCAACTTAATCCCTTCTCACCCTATCTTTTGACTTTTATTTGAAACTTTGAGTTAGTTTAGGAAGAAAGAAGCACCTAAATTGTAGAATTAAGTGTTGAAAAACATTTTCAAGTCATAGATATGAAATCCAATTTGGGTTTCATGTAAAATTCAAACCATTTAAAAACCTCATGCTCCAATGAGGTAATTGTAAGGCCCCTTGTTAAAAACAACAAAACAATAAACCACTGAGTTATTTTTGTAAAGTCAAATCTTGACTATTGAAGCTTTGGGGTAATCTATTTGAGCCTTAGAGGTTAGATTTGTTGCAAGATGGTGTGTCCCTTGGTCTTCCTTGTAGCCCAACGCTTGGGTTTGTGACATGGTCTAACTGCCTCCTGTGGATCTTAATTGGCACTTGTATCAGGCATTGATAGGTCAACCTTTTGGTGCAATGACAAGGCCAACAATTGGTATTAGAGTTGGTCACAGGTTCAAACCCCTCACTTGTGCGGGGGGGATTGTTACAAGATGGTGTGTCCCTTGGTCTTCCTTGTAGTACAATGCTTGAGTTTGTGACATGGTCTAATTGCCTCCTGTGGATCTTAACTGACACTTGTATCGGGCATTGACAGGTCGACCTTTTGGTGCAATGACAAGGCCAACAAGATTTCCTTTCAAGAGAGACAAAGTACTTTTTATTTTTTCTAAGTTGTGATGTGAAAAAACACTCATCAAAAATAGTATATATGGTTAGCAGTTATGGTCCAATACAAGATATGGATGCATTAGTCAGAGTTCAAATAAAGGCACTACATACATGACTACTACAACTATAAGACCATAAAGAACAAATCAAATTGTATATTAAGAAAATAAGGGAATTGATTAGCCTTATGTTGGATCATATGATAGGGATACTAGAGGAATCCAAAAAGGTTACACAACAAATACAAATCCCTAGTAGTATAATATAAGTAGAAACAACACTAGACCAAATTCAAGGACATGCACAATTGCTCCTACAAAAAAACACTCAATGAATGCAATGCTCATGCCATTGAAGGTCATTTATAAGAATATTTTTCCATCTAATTAGTGTTGTGAGAACAAGCCATAGTTTTGAAAGGGGTGATGATGTTGTTAAGGTAAGTAGTTGGAGATAAAACCCAACACAACAACAAATAATACTATAGACCTTCACTAATAGAATGAAAAGCATGTGATCGATTAGGCCTTGAAGGAAAATTTTGTACTTTGTAAGGAACATGTCCCCTAGTAAACATATATGTAAATAAGATAAATGAATGTAGAAAGGGGATATTGCTGCAAATTTTTGTCATTGATGTCAAAAGGGAAAAATATTGTCAATGATGCCAAAGCTCTACATTATGGGAGATTCCTTCTTTTTCTTGGTTTGTTCATGTCTTCTCATGGCCTGGGAGTATTTTTTACATGAAAAATGGTGGTTTGGACCTCTTTAGATTGCATCAAGGTTAGGTTTTCATGCTTTGCAAGGGTTTTTACCCTAATTCTCCAAAACCCTAAGTGTTATGGCTGGACATGCACTTTATCTTCTAATTTGTCATTGATTGGATGCCAATTATTCTCGATTGATTAAGTGATGAATTATGCCCCTAAGCATCATTGGTTTACTGGCCTTACTTACTGCTTGCCTCGATTCCAAAATATTTCCCTATGTCTAAAGTTAATACTTTAGCTGTGAAATGTATGTCGTCAGTGGGACAAGTGTTAAACTTTCGCTCATCCATGGGAGAGATGGTGGGCCTTGTTTATGGGATTGTGATTTCATAGAATGGTGACAAGTGGCAATCTTCCACAAGCCCACACAAAGAGAGAGAAGGAAGGAAGAAAAACCTATGAAAGCATGATTAGGTGACATGTATAAAAGGCGTGCCTAGAAGGAAAGTTTGTTGTGTGGGTACAACACGTGTTTTGTGTTCGCTTATCCACAAAGGTTATGGTAGGTCTTATTTCTAGTTGTGCAGTGTTGTGAGAGGTTTACATGTGACAACTTTTCACGTGCCTGCAAGAAAAAAGAAAAGACAAGAAAAAGTTGTGTGGTGTTGCAAGAGGTCGACACATGGCAATGTTTTTCATGGTCACAAGTAAAATGAAAAGAAAGGAAAAATTCATGCAACATAGCAAAAGGTTGACATGTGTCCAAGTTGATTTGTCAATGTTAGATCAGATGACTACTACGTGTCTATAGAGAAGAGATAAAAGGTTCTATGGAGGCTCAAAATGCTAACATGTGGTCGTGTTTCACTTGAACTTGCAAGAAGAAAGGGAAAGAGGAGAGAGAGCACTCTGGAGGCTCAGAATGTTGACACGTGGTTGTGTTTCAATTTTCCACAAGAAGAAAGGGAAAGAGGAGAGAGAACATTGTGAGGGATCAAAATGTTGACACATGCTCATGTTTCGTTTGTCCATGAGAAGAAAAAGAAACACGAGAGAAAGTACTGTGGGGATACATAATGTCGACACATGTCCAAGACTTTTCAATGGTAGCTCTATGGATTTGTAGAAGATCGATGTGTGTTCATAGTGATGTAAATATACTTTTCAACGTGCTATCTACATTCTCATTGGTCACACAATATTTGCTTGTCAAAGGTATCTCAATCTAAATGTGCACCATTTTTTTTTCCCGTGAAGATCGAAGATCAACAAATCTAATTTAAATGTGCTTAATGACCAATTCTTGGTTCAAAATTTGCTCTGCACAAGACGATAAGGTAGGGAGTGGAAACTATTTTTACAAGCTAAATCATACTACACCAAATGTGCTAATTTTAGTTTGGGTCAACATTGCAATGTAATCTACAAACCTAGATTGATATTTAAGAAAATTGCTTCGATTTGTTTTGTGTGTGTGTGACAATATAATCTCTGAGTTTGTACATGGTTCTATGATCTATTCAAGAACTTCATGTTGAATCTTTCAGGGAAAGGAATGTGTGATGTAGAGTAGTGTATGTATGTGAGGCTATAAAATTGACAAAGTAGATTTGCAATATCTCTTTGTAAGCTTCATGAAAGCAACTCATCTATAAGTTTCTCTATAATCCTTTTGTGATGTATTATGTGGTTGATGCCACAGTTCATATGAGGTTGGTGCCTTCTAATAAGTTGGTGTTTGTCAATGTGTCTTGGGGATTGGTGTCTCTTGTAGGTTGGTGCCTGCAAATCTATTGTAATATTTGAATTTCTTTGTGAGGCTAAATTTGGATAATAGATCCAAGTAACTCTTTTCTCATCATGG
The DNA here is from genome assembly GCA_007258455.2 of Sequoia sempervirens. Lineage (NCBI taxonomy): Eukaryota > Viridiplantae > Streptophyta > Pinopsida > Cupressales > Cupressaceae > Sequoia > Sequoia sempervirens. The sequence continues at coordinate 42,803 of VDFB02064031.1, forward strand.
CTTTTTCCTTAGGGGTTTCCACGTATATCTAGTTTTACTTTATGTGAATTCTTTCTTTGTTGTCTCTAATGTTCTCAATGATGCTTGAATGTTAACTGGTGCATAGGTTGAAGTTAAAAGTTTAATGATATACTAATTCATCCCCCCCTCTCAATATATTTGTGTTCAACATATATAAGAGAATAAAATAATAAAAGAGATGGAATAAATATAGATAAATAGAAAGGAAAATATGAAGAATGTATATGAACAAATGTACTAAAGGATATGAGATATAATGAATAGAATTTGATTATTCAATACTAGAATTATTGTGTATATATGATTGACATGAATTCTATGAGTGCATAATGTTTACCTTAGACAATTCTTATGATGTTACTCTAATCTACTTCATTTTAGTCAAGGTCCGATTCTTCTCCTATTTCCATCACCGGGGTATAAATACAACACTATAAGAATAATCTTGGGCATAAAACTTTGGTTTGTGTATTTCCAAATTTTCTTGCTAAAATTCACATGTACCTTAAATGGGGGCCAAATGTGATGGTAAAATTTGTATATTCCATGCTATTTCCCATTTATATTTGTGCCCATTAGGAGAGAATGGATTAATACATTTATATATCAAAAAATGACATAATCTTATGCAGATTTCGGATCCTTTAGATCTATGTTATTTCCTCATCTACTCACACACATTCCCACACATTTATCCCTTGACTTATCCATACATGGACAAATTTTAATATATTTTCTAAACAATTCATTAATTATACATATATTTACATAATTATCCCTAAACATCCATGATTATGTTAATCTAAGCCTTTTTACATCCTAGGTCATTTTCATGGGTCTAGGTTTGACCTTGTAGTCATGGACTTGACCCTTGAAATTTTAAATAATGTGTCGGTCAACTCCAACACATTCTTTATGTAGAAAATCCCAACTAAACATGCTTTTGTGAGATTTATTGCTATGTCTTTGTATTTAAAAGCATTTAATTGTATTAATTTATTATCCACTTTGATTTGATCTCAATCAAATCATTTACATTAAAAAAACATGCTATGAATATGTCTATCAATGCACTAAAATGAATTTATATTTATACATTCATTCAAGAGCATTTGGAAGACTAAGCTTTGCTATTTTCAATCATTCACCTAAGTTTTTCAGGGGTTGACCTAGGAGAACATGTTCCCTTAAAACATCTTGATAATCCTCTAAAGGTATTTTTAAATATTGTTAGTCTTAGGTATCAAAAAAAGACAAAAGAAAAAAATGTGAAAGATATGTAATATAAATTAGGATTGTACATTGCTCTAAATCATTTTTACGGTTGCAAAACATTTACATAGGAATAGATTTGACCATTATTTGCAAATCAATTTGTCCACATTTGAAATAAAATTTCAGTAGAGACTCTTCATTTCCAACTTTAAAACATTCAAAATTTACTACTATATCAAACTTTTAATCATCTTCAACATTAAAACTAAATATCTTTATTTATCACATTAACTTCTCATAATTTAATATTTATTATTATAATTTTAAAAAAATAAAAATCTAGAGGTATCCCCGCGACTCAACCCAGCGCCCAACCAGCCTTGCCTTGGTCTTACATTTATGCCAAGTTGGGGTCCGAAAGGGGCGAGCTGAGGCGAGACTAGTCCTTTAGGGATGCAAGCAGCCGCTCGCAAGCCAGTTGCATCGGGTGAATCCGGACCTCAGAGTCGAACCCAAGACCTTGGGGAGCAAACCCAAGACTTAAGCCACCTCCACTGACTGTGCGGGCTAGGGCCGAAGCCCATTTATTATTATAAAATTTATTAACAAGCAAGTTGATCTAAATCAATTTATAATTATGTATACATCTTAATAAGATGAATTAAATTTAAAAAAATAAAATTACTAAAAGAAAAAAGCGAAAGCACCATCCATGGAACCCATCGCTCCAAAAAAATTAAAAAATCTTTAGAATTAACGAAGTAAAAACGCTGGTCGATTAGGGTAATATTAGGGTTGGGATTGTTGCGAAAATAATTTATAAGACGATCGCCCGATGGCAAGAACACTTCATTACTTGATCTTATCTGAGTGGTTGCAGCAACCCCCCTTTGACTTCTTGGCCGTGTTAGGTATTGATAAAAGCGTCTGTTGCTGCTGCTGGATATGGCGGCCTGGTGGCAGATGTTTTTCCCATTGGAAACCCTAACCCTGGTCAAGAGCACTGCAGAGGGGCTGCTGAAAGCCGCAGTGAAGATTGCCTGCAGAATGAGCCCTTATATTCGTGGGCTATGATGCTTAGGCAGGCTCCCCCCACACACAATATTCTGATTTCAGCTATTTATTGTTCTAGTTTTGTACTTATGTCTTTTTAAAAAAAAAATCCTTTTCCTCTAGACAGGCACTTAAAATTAACATTTTTACGGTGTTTGCAGAAATTTATCGCAGAAAACGGAGGTGCCAAGCGCGTTAGTGTGTTTTCACAGGATTGGCGATTCAAATGAGTCTGTGGAACAGAAACGCGTGTAAAAGGTCCGAGTTATTTTACAAAGTATTCCGATTTGTTGAAACGAAGGCTAGGGTTTTTACATTTCTCTTATTTGGTAGGACAGGGCATTTGTCTGTAAAAATCTGTGGCAAAGAGCTGCAGTTATTTTATTCCCCTGTTTCTTGGATCGGATTTTTTCTCAAACTATAGTATGTCAATGGATAAGAATGAAACAGAAAATGGTTTTAATTCTGGTGCATATCTAAATTTTATTCTGAACACTGCTGTTTGGTATAGCGGGTGTGTGGAGGAACCTACTTTCATCGTTTATTCGATTTTTAGGTATGTGTGTAATAACAATTTGATTTTTCAAGGAAGGTAAATGAGATGTGCACTTGTTTCGTAGGCTATCACTTCGAAGGCTATATAAATATTTTCGGTAAAAAATTGAACAGGCATAGGTGTTTGATCCCAGCCAGCAGAATTCACATTTGACTGCATTTATTAATTAATTGAAAATAAAAAATACATTGTATTCTGATTTTCAATAAATTAATAAGTTCCGTCAAATGTGCAGTCTGATGGCTGCATAGGTAATACGGTGTTGGATTAGCTGGAATAAATGTAAATCAATTTATGAGGATGTGTGTATGGATAAGGTGTGGATGAATGAGTGAGAATGTGAGCGCAATAAAAAATACATTGTATTGTGATTTTCAATAAATTAATAAATACGGTCAAATGTGCATTCTATGGCTGCATGGGCAATACACTGTTGGATTAGTTGGTGTAAATGTAAATCAATTTATGAGGAAGTTTGTATGGATAAGGTGTGGATGAATGAGTGAGAATGAGAGCGAACAAGATTTGTGTAGTGTATATATTTTGAGTTGTTTTTCAAAATAGTCACATAACTAGATGATAATTGTGTTTAAAGTCATTTTTCAAAATGGGCACATAACTAGATGATAATTGTGTTGGAGCTTCTTGTGATGATATTCACAACCCATCGAGAAAAAAAAATAGAAGGGGATCATGTAGGATAGATGTGGAGTAACCTATGGCACACTAGTAGGATCTTGGAAACCTTATAATCTTTGATAACTATGAGGATTGAATTAAAATATGATTACTAATCCTTAGCCCACTACAATATAGAAACCTTACAACACACAAATATCAAGCAATTCTATTTAAAAAATATATACCCCTCACACATAGCATCATATGATAGTGTAAATTCTAGGTATACGCCATCATTCTCACTTTTCCAAAGCTCATAGAATCAAATTCTCACATAGGTTACCATTAAAGCACATATGTAGATTAAATTTTAACAATGCCATAATATTGTTATAGGGGAAAGATTAGAAGCTTTGAATCAAAGAATTTAGAATGATTATCATTTATGGGCAAAACCAAGACCAAGGGGAGAACTCTTTACACTAATTTGATTTTAGGGGTTATAATTTGATTTTAGGGGTTATAATTTGATTTTGAGCTAGGAGGCTTGGAATTTAAAGAGTTAATACATTCTCACTAGAATTGTTACTAAAATATTGGCTTAGAGGAGAGATATGAGAAGGATATAGAACATTATATATTTAAATATAAATAGCATTGATATTTTTTTTTTCTAAATTTTATTGAGGCAAGATGCTTAATGCTAAAAAACTAACCCAATCTTAAGGGATGCGAGTTTAAAACTTAATTATAGAGAAACTATCAAATAAGGGGCATGATCATGTTGTAAGTGCCTTGGACAGTATTGGAGGAGGAATTATGCAAATATTACAGTGTATAATTAGTAAAGTACAATAGTCAAGTTTTCCTCTTCTTAATTAGAGAATATGTGCTAGCTATATATTTACAATACATTTTGCATGAATATATTTTTAAGAATTACAATAGAGAAACATTGCCAACCAAAAAAGAGGGTACAAACATTCACCTATATAATTTGGTAGATTTTCTCTTACACTTGGAAATACTGTTACACATCACAATTTTTCCAAGTAGTCAAATACCAAAACAACCCTTTCATGCGTTCTTGAAATCCATAAAGTAAGTTCAACTTTGGGTATGGCGTACATAGTCATAGAAGACAAAATTATGAATGAAGGAGAAACACACTATTATTTTCCAACACTAGATGTGGCTTTACTAAAGGGTGAGGAAGATGTAGATTTCAAAATGCATCATACCTTTAAGCATAAATAACTCATAATATTAAGTAGCTTATTTTTGAAAGGGTGATTTCTTGCACCTTAGCCTTTGCCCCAACTAAGGTCACATGTTCAAGTCAAGAATCTAGATCCCAAGAAGTGTGATTAGGAGGTCATTTTGGCTCAAAGTTCTCTCTAGAAATGAGATTGGAACCCTTAAAACTAGGGTTCTCATCTTTCTTCTCTTTTAGCTCTACATTTTCATGCCCTTAGAAGCCCGTACTATAGGATGATGACTTGAAATGGGCTTGACACCCCAAATAAAGGGGGAATTGGGCACCTAGGTGCAATTTTCTTACCCTAAATATTTTGGCCGGCCTAGCTATAATTTATTGCTCAATACTACGTTCTCTTCTCTTAATCATCTATAAGAGATACATAAGTTAATGACAAGAATTTGAGACCTTGATAGAAAACCCTTGTTTTGGTTGGATCTCTTACTCTAGAAGAGAAAACATCAATTGATCAGGAATTTCCTTGGGCTAAGTGGGGAAATAAGAAAGGGGTTCCTACTTCCTCGTGGTTACGATGCATTTAGCCAAGAGACAAGGGGGAGTTGGGAGTCATTAATCCTTTTACTCAAGGCGCTTGTCTTACCACCAAATGGATTACAAGGGCCTTGGATGGGGAGGCTCCTTGGAAACATTTAGTTCGACATCGAATACAAACTGCTACAGCTGGTCATTCTTGGGACTTGATTAATTGGAAGGACAAGCTTCTTATGGCCCCTTTCTTCAAGACTCATGGTTGTGGCCCATTTAACACTATTTGGACTGCTTGGCAAATGACTTTGCAAAAACTTTCTTGGTATGATCAATCCTTAAGTCATGGTCTAAGTTTCGCTTACTCTTCCATTTGGTGGAATTGGTTGGTTCAACAAGACAATGTTCCTCTTGCCAAGATCAAAAGCTTTAAAGGAAGTTACTTGTTTAAAAAAGGCATCCAAGTTTTCTGTTATTTGTGGGACTCTAGCACACTTTCAATTGGAAGCCTTGGCCACTTCTCAAAGCTCAATTCGAGCTTTCTCCAGCCGCAAAAGATGCTATTCTTAAAATCCAACAACTTGTTACACCTGAGCTATCATGCCTACTATCTACATCTTGCCATGATAACTTCCTCAAAGACTGGAAATGGCCTAACAATCGCAGATTCTGATGCTTTCTTCTCAATATTGTTTATCGGCATCTCTTGCCCCTCGACTTTGTTTGAAATTGAATTGCAAGTTTATCTTGCGCTAAGTGGAATAAGCTAAGCTCTTGTATTTGGCAGTCCAAAGCTGATGCTCAATCCCAACTTGTGGCATGGAAAATTCTTCATTGTAAATTGCCTATTGGAGATCGTCTTCACTTCATAACTCCCTCCCCTTCTTGCCCGTTCTGCTCTAAACGGGAGTCTATTAAACACACGTTTTGGCTCTGCCCTCATGCTCATAACCTCTGGTGTTGTTTCTCTTCCACTTTCCCTGCTATTGTTCACCACAAGTGGGCCTTCGAGATCTATGCTTTTCGGGCTGTCCCAACATTACAATATCATCTCTCAGACCTTTAGACAAATTATTCTTAAATTTATTTGGAGATTTTGGTGCTTGGCTTCATTCTCTCGCCACCCTTTTCCCTCTTCATACAGAGGTCTTAATGCTCAATGCAGATTTCTCGCTTCATCTCACCATTCTTCAGCATACTCTATAAGTTAATCGGGATCTTCAAGTTACACTGGCCAACCTACAGATGCAAATAATTTCTTTTAATGCCTCTTTGCAGGACACTAGCTCAAGCAGCATGCATGGTAGCATGATACAGAGGACAATTCCAGAGGTTTATTTTGACAGAGGTTTTCAGGGGCTTATGAAGAAATTAATTTTTAGGCATGGAACGCCTATGCACCCTGACAACTTTTCAGTCTATCTGTTTAGCTTTCTTGTTACAGACAGGTTCAAAAAGGCTTCAAGTACTCTCTGGCAAATTCAATTGGCAGTTGTTCAGCCACGAGCTCTGCTAGCATCCTTGCAAATGGGAATTTTGGATCAGAGCATGGACATCCAGCTGGATGTTTTTATATTCTTCCAGATGCTGTAATAAATCCCTGTTCATTAACCGCCTTCTGGAGGGTTGGTTTTTGTTAGATATTATATTTGGAAATGCTCCAGTAATCAGGCATGCAATATGTGGAAACATTGGCAGAGTGATTGGAAAGGCTGCAGGATATGCACAAAAGGCTTTAATACTTTCAGCCAATTCCAATTGGCAGGCCACGGACAGCAACTGGGAGTTTTGGAACAGGCGTGAACTTCCAGCATAAAGATGGATGGAGCTTTTTAGCTTGTTTCTGCTGCTGAGTAATGGATATTGGCTGTAATTTTTGATTTTTTTTAAATGAAGTCTTTCTTCCAATAATAAAAAAATCTCTTTATGGTCCAAAACTATAGGAGCCATGTCAATTGATTACAAAAGTGCTAAGTGATGCTACAATTGCTTAGTTGGTTGGATAGGACTGCCGGCCCTACTATCTATAAGGTCGGTTCAAGATTCGTACTGTACCATAGTGGGTTCCCAACAACATCTCAATGCTTGGCAAAGAAGATAATGAATTGATATTTGACTATGATTTTGAGGTAAGTTATTGTGCAGTAGCAAAAAGGACCCCCTTTGTTTGACATGGGATTAATTCATAATAATTGGACTTAATGAGGCCTTGATTTAGGTGTTGTGAGGCATTTTATGCATCCACACTAGGTCTCAGACTTTTGCAAATTAAATAAAATGCATTTAATGACGTCTTGTGAAGGTGTTGTGAAGTGTTGTAAGACATTTCTACATTCTTCTAGACTCTATTAATTACAATCCACCTAAAAATTGCCTTTTTATTTATCAACAAGTCCTCTTTTGAAGTGTTGTAAAGTCTTGTAACAAGTCTTGTAGGTAGTTAAGGTGTTTGAAATGATTTAGAGGTCACTTTTAGGGTTCCCTTGGGCGTGGGTCAAAGTCAAACTCCATAAAACATTAAAAAAATGCTCAAAAAAACACTTTTTGGATGCCTAGGCATGTGGGTTCTGTCTTGGTTAGCCTGGGTTCTGCCCGGGTTCTCTTGGGTTCTGCCTGGGCGAACCAGACCCAAAAATGAAGGACCTTGGTTGAACCCATAGGTGAACCAAACCAGGACCTGAACCAGGAGCGAACTAGGACCAGAACTAGGGGTAAAATAGAAGAACCTGGTAACATAGGTATACAATACTTATTTCCAAATATCAAACACCTCTTATCCACATTTAAATTATTCTATCACTCTTCGCTTTACCACAGACACAAGAATTATCACAAACTGGTTCATACGCAAAATTATTTAGATCTTGATGGAGATGCTGAAGGTTCA